>JAVFBY010394046.1:0-15350 GCA_034781015.1 Tonicella lineata
GGGGTCGAAATATCACCTGTCTACCTGTCACTGACAAGTGGATTTCACAAGTGAAAATAAAATCTACCTGTCACATGACAAGTAAAAAACAACTGCTATCTTGGTCATGTTGGTGTTATATTGTATAATAAAACTAAAATATATAAATAAATTAACCCCTTGTTCAAGTAAGTCTATCTGGCAACAAGTACAAATTTTTGTTATTTATTTGGGACTTCTGCGAATGTCTGAATTCACTTAGTCAAATGTGTTTGAAGCAATCAATCTGACATGGCCACTACTTCAGCAGATTTTTTGACTGTTTCTTAACAGCAGTAATATATGCCATAACATGTACCTTGTACATATATTCTTATATATGTGAGCTTGGTATTAAAATGACCTGACATTAGTTTTTTGAAAATACAGTAACATTTTGTAACGTTAACAATAAACGTTTCTTTTCTTTGTATTTTTCAGCGCATGAAGGTAAACTGGGCGTCCTCACCAAGTAATCAACCAAAACAAGACACAAGTAGTAAGTAAAAAAACTAGCGTTTTTCTATATTTATGGGATCTCTTTAGAAAAAACCCATAACTTTCCATGCTTAAAAAGGTATTATTCGTTGAAGATCTTTTATGGGTTTAAATAGTGGTGGTTTGTTTCTCATTTGGGCAAAGTAAATTGACTACTGTTCAAAGGTTATGAGACGGGTTAATTGTCTTATTTCCTTGTCTTCTTTTGAAAGGTTTTTCTTGGGACTAGAAGTGTTTTTTTGTCTCTTGAGTCATATCTCTTAGTTTACAGCCAGATCTTCAAGGGATACCAAATGTTCTCAAGGGGGTGCCTTCTTAGACATCAAGAAGAAAAGAGAAAACAATGGAAAAAGGAGTCGTGTAATGACACTCAATTGCTGTAGCTTTTTCATGCTGACCAAGCTTCCTCTTAGCTTGTAAAATTGTCAAGTGTACACTCGTCAAGTCAAAGAGTTAATATGAGAGAAGCACTGAAAGTAACTGATGATCTGTGGTTGTCAATTCACATTATCCGTGATTTATTCCTCTTACAGTTGTCGATAGAATTTAAAGAGGCATCGGATTTCTTTTTGTAGTTAAACTTGTTCTTTTCCATAACTCTGTTTTGTCTTGCTGCTGCATAAAGTCGTTATATTTAATTGATGAGTGTGGTTATTGAAGCAGTGTGGATGTGTTGATTTCATTGGTTGTGTTATAAGAGATTGAAACTGTTGGTGGTTGTTTTGTGGAGGCTGTTAGTTGCTGCAGTGTAATGAGAGGGGAGAAGGAAGACAAACGAGGGAACAGCAAGTCCTAAGTGGCCTAACAAATAACTACAATTCAGTTAGATGAGTGGATCCTTTCCTACACTGACCAGACTTAGTCCTCTCAAACCACTTCACTCAAATGTAATTTGTAGTGAAAAGAAATCTTGGATTACAAATGCACTAGACGGCACTGAGAAAACCCATTTGGCAGAATGAAACAAATGATGATGCTAGATGATGATGAATTGAACAGGTCCTTTAGTTTTTTAGCTGATTCAGAACAGACAAGGGCTCGACTTGGCCATACATCAACTCTACCCAATGAGATATAACAAAGCCTTCTGGGTACAGCAGCTCCCTAATAGCTTCATTGAAAATTAAGCAAACGAGTTAATCTACGATTCCCACTCTCGATTTATGAACTCGTAAAAAGAAATTAAAAATTAAAAAAAACATGTAAAATAAATCTACTGGAAATTTTTTTTGTTGATAACATTACGCATTTGAAAATCACTTCATTGCTAAGCTGCGTTGTATCAGTTTCTGTTATTGGGCTTCCATGTTTGTCAGGAAATGTTTATGTGTGTTATGAATGGTTAGTTCCCTCTATTCATAAACATCAGGGTTATAAGATACACTAGAGACATTTTCCTAAAGATTGTCTTGGTGCTCTATCTCACCAGCTGATCCTTTATTCATTAGCTTTATCTAAGCAGGGAAGCCAAGGTCTTAATTAAGTCTAATATTAATAATGCTCAGGTGTTCCTCCTGATAGCAGTTTTAACGATGTAGAACTTCCAATAGGATTAGGTCGATCTCCTTTTATCCAGAAGTTTATCAGGTAACAATGATAGCCTAGGATTATGATCAGATAGTGTTGAGATGAAATTGAACTAGCAATTGTCAATTGAGAACAATGAAGGTCTTATAATGATACAATTTAGATCTTATTTCACCAGAAATATTTTATTGATGCTTGAATATGACCAGAGCTCAAGTGTTGTTTACTGTACAGATTCCTTTACAATAGTATGAACCAAGATTAATGACTTGCTCATGTCCATCCACCCATTTTTAAACAGGTGAAATCAAATTTAGATTGGCAAAAATTTAAAAAAAAAACATGTTGAAAATAAGAAACGGACTTGCAGTTTTTGTCAAAAAGTGGTTTTTGAACTTGCACTTCATTAATTCTGGATGATTGCTTGTCTACATGCTTGGGCGGTTTTCTTTTTAGGCCACACGGGTTCAGGTCACCCAGTGGACCTGCTTAGGTATTATGAGGAAATGGGTTTTCCACCATATGATATTAAGTAGTACAGAGTAAGAAGTTGAGAATCTGTAGTCCTGTAAGTGAAATACCTTTGAGTACTTCGTTAAACACCAATTAAACAAACATTTTTGATAGCCTCACGGGTTCAGGTCACCCACTGGAAATGGTTAGGATATAGCAGGGGTGTTTTTTCTAGGTTTCCTCTAGGTTTTTTCACAACATTATATCAAGTTGTGCCTAGTAAGAAGTGGAGAATTCATCGTCATATGATCAAAATAGTACAACATTAAACTTAACACAGGGGTTGATAGAAGTCAATTTCTTAAGAACCCAAACCCAAAATTAAATAAAGGTATTCAATATTGAACAACCAAAAAAATTATACCCACCCCTCGACAAACCAAATTGAATATATTACAATTTTACAAACCACATATAAAATTACACAGAATTCAATTGAACAAGTTTATACTGGGTTATACAGGGCAACTGTACAAGTATGCTGAATAGCACCTTAGCCAAACCTTACATGGTAATAAAGAAAATGAGAAAAAAGAATTATAAATAAATGACAAAAAAACAAAAACTTTAACTGTCATACATGTTTCGGTTATGTTATTTATGTCTAAAATAACAGTGTTAAAAAGGTAAAAGAAAATATATTGTTAAAAACTTTTGCACAAAAAGACAACATATACAACAATGCATTTTTATTTCTATATAATTTTAATCTACAATAGTATACAACTTGAACAATCCAGGGAAACAGGAGCATATAATTAATTAGTTAGTGTTTAGTTCACACATTTTGAGTTATTTAACATTTAATTTTTCCAAAAGAAAAAAAATTCTTTACTTACCCTCTTTAAAATAAAATATATTGTGCTTGTATTTTCTGTATTGTCACATTAATGCGGTGTTGCTGACAAAGTATAGTTTTTTAGGCAAACTTTAAACATTTTTACATGTAGATCTGTGCACAGATTAATTGACAGTTTCAACCAGATGCAATAACCACTGTAAATCACATATAATTCTGTCCATGAGTCACTGACACCTTTTTTGCAAGCCTTGAGAGTATAAGAGCATACATGTATATACAAACAGATTTGTTATTTCTCTAAAATCCTGTTTCTCCTTAACTGCAAAATTATCATTTGACTTCAAAGATAATTTATTGTAAGTCTTTTTAATACCTTCCAAAGTATACTTTTATGGCAGAAATGTAAGGTGATTTAGGGTACCGTAGTTAAACTGTCTACCGAATAACCATGCAAATGAGTTCACCTGGCGTGTCAATATAATTAATGTAATCTTTTGCTGTGTTTGTTTTTGATGCAGAATTGTATAATGTAGAAATTAACTATGAAACTGTTAACCGTAATGGTATTTTATCAAACATCATTCCAATAATGCTGACAGCTTTTAGAAGAGGTTATGTTCTACTGTGCTATTTTATCCTACACATACTTGTTGTATAGGCAGTGTGTCGTATTGTCTGTTCACATGCAAAACTCTACATGTAGAAATTGTTCTTATTATATTTGTTGCAATGTGTTGCCAGAGGGACGGTATGAATTCCCCTATGATGCTTTGTCCTGCGGCAATTGTTTGCAAACAGCTGTCACCACACACCCTGCAATATGTTAAGGGCTTCTATGGACCTGCTTTAAATTAATACTGACTTATACCTATAGTAATAATAATCAACCCAATTTCCTATTTTTATTCTCGCCTCGGGTATTGTCAGGAGTCAATTTTGGCCAATTTCTGTTTGGGCATATGGATTGCAATGAGGTGGAAAGCTGGTGTATCGATTGTTAGATCACCCTAAATCACTTCCCTGATATCAGCACAAAGTAATGCTAAGCCTGAAAGCACTTCCCTGATTATTGAAAATAAAGTATAAAAAGTAGATAATGTTGAATGTCGGTGTTAATAAGCGGACAGGAAAGGGTTGGGCAGTTAAGTGAGGCGCATCATGCATGTTGATAGGCTAGTCTATCTAAGTAGGACAGGTGGCACAGGTAGATAATCAACTCTATTTACCTGTATTATCTCAGAGATGATTTATGTTGAGAACAGCTATGACCTCAAGACCACCAGCCAAATAAAAGAGTTAGAATGGACAATTTATATATTTAGACACATTACTTTATTAATGTTTGCTTTTGAAAGGCTGACAATATGGCTAAATGGGACCTCAGTTCCTAGTCTTATGGCTCAGTAGTTTTATGACTATGATGCTCAGTGCTATGGACTCAATTGCTAGTTGATGAAGCCAGAGGTGTTTTTATGATGGAAACAATGGTTGCTTAATGGACTTGTGCAATCCACTTGTCCTTGTTGTGGTTTTAATGGTCGAAGCGAATTGACTATGACTTTGAGTGTGCAGATACTCAGGAAACAAGCATAGCATCTCCAGCAGACACACATTTTATTATATCTACCTGATAAAACTGATTCATTCACTGACAATATTTGATTTATGATGAAATACTACAATCACATTTGTGTTTATGTAATATAATATTTAAGTATGATATTTAGGAAATTGATATTGTTCTGGACATTTGGTCTGCAATAATAAAAATGAAAACATAATGCAAGAGCAAGAATTGTTTTGTTTTAAGTGCAGGAAAAAAAACTTGCTAATCAAGTGAGAAAGCATTTTTAGAGGAAATGAATAAGTGAACGCTGGAGTTCTATTCTGCTGTTTCCTTGATGACTCAGATCTCTGTAAAAAAACAAAAAATTAGAAGACTGTATCGGTGACTATATTGTGATGCTTTTAATCCATATATAGTATGCATCATATTTTGCTGCAAAAAAAAAAGTGGTAAATAATATTTGTCAAAATAAATTATGCAAATAATATAAAATAAAACTACAAACATGTAGCATAATTAACAGAGAGGAATCATTTCTGAAACAAAAAACTGTTCATTTGATTTGTGAGACAAGAGCTATGGCTACACTTGTTTAGATGCATCTCTTTTGTCCAGAGAGTTTTACAGTTTTATGATCTACTTCATTGTTAGTGATTGTGCCAGAAACAATCTATTTCATTGCGTGAGTTTGTAGTAGTGGCTCATGCTCTTATTGTCTCAGCGGGTGGTTGGGTGGGAGCTTCCTGGGCTTCCTGGGTGGGATGGTATCTGAGCTAAGGGGCATCAGAAAGTAGATATTTTTTTTTTGGTGTCCTCGGCCTGCAACAGTCTACTCAGGGTAAAAATGACATGGGTCACTGCCTCCTTTTTTTACTTTGAAGGTTTTGTCACAGAATATTGTTTGTTACTTGTTCCAGCTGCCTACTTTCTGTGGTGCCCTCCTACTCTAAAGATAAGGATTTCTCTGTATGTAGGTGAAATACTACTGAGCACGATGTCTAAACCCCAATCAAACATTTAATCTTTTTTTTATGCTTTTGCCCGAACTTGTCTGATGTTAAATTCAAGTGTTTTGATTTAGGGTATTTAGTTTGAAGTGATCATTTTTATCATAACCCCATCTGAATCTGAGCAGATCTAAATCATAGGCTTTGATTCTTGGTCCCTATGTAGCATAAATATACACAAAACATTCAGTTTTATTGTAACTTGTGAGAAACCATTTGTCACCATAAAAGTGTAGTTACTGGAGACTGTTCAGTGGACAACAGGAGTCAATCAGGGGGCTGCCCATACTTGAGTCCTGAACCTGGCGTTTTTACTGTCTGTCCCCTAAATAAATGATGGTGGCCGGAGAGAAAAGCCGTAAGATGGTGAGTTTGAACACAGTTTGATGAGACAGGTCCGCAAGAGTGCCGAGTTTTCACATGACCCTCGGTATTTGGAAGCTCTTTGATTGTTTTAGAAATGGCAATGTGCTTAATCAGTATTCAGTCTTTGGAGCGTCAATATTGGCAGGTTTTACAGAGGTTTCTATGCCACCTCAATGTGCTGCTTGCACTCCACCGGTTGCATTTGGGATGCTAGACTGGTTTTGGCACTTGCACTTGGCTACTGGTGTTTGTTTGGTGTAATTGTGTTTAGGGGAGCAATGTCAGAGATTAATTGAGGCTGCAGGGCTCGCAGGAATTGCAACTCTGCCAGGAACTTTTTTTATCCCTCTATCCTCTAGAGTGACATTCTCCCTAAATTCTACATGCCATAGCAGGTGTTCTTTAAATCCTCCGTCCAGTTTTCACATGACCAGCCAATGACAACATGGGGCTGTTTTTGGTCTAATCTAGTTATTTCTATAGGGCTGATTTAATGTGTTTGAAAAGGTGTGATTGCACATTAAAACCTCCTTTAAGCACATTTTTTCCCCTGGATTATTTAGTATTCTGTCAGAAGACACAAACTCATCCACATTCCCTTACCACTGTGACAACATGCAAGTCTTCATTACCTCATTAACCTCAGGTTGAAATATGTCATTGATTTGTGAAACTCGTGGACATGTTTTCCATCTTTACTGATTTAAACTCACAGCTAGATTGTGTTTTATTGATATTCATAAATTAAGACAATCACACAATGATATTTTTTTGTAACTTTTGAAACCGCAGTTCTCACAGAAACTGAACCTATTTTCAAATTAAGCTCAGATTGATAAAAATGAAAACTGACATAATATAGATATCAGCCTACATACATTATGGTGTAATAAATACAAACTAGAAATGCTGCATTTATTAGGTTAAAATGCTAAAAAAAAAGCAGAGATTTCAATCCATTTAGCTGTTATTCTGTGTCGGCTTTTAAGATCATTTATAAACAAAGATAAATAAGCAAATATTATGTTTTTTTTTCTTTTTGTAACATAATCAATCATTGTGTGTTAAGGAAAATTCTGTTTTTGCAAAGCTTATTTTTTAAAAATGTTTATATTTTTTTTTGTTTATTTTGTTATTCATGTTAAAACAATTCCTGTCTGCTTATTAATGCTGAAATTCAAAACAATTCTTTTTAAACTTCTCTTCTGTTTCAGAACATTTCTTGATATGTTTTTTTTTTACCTTCATTCATTTGAGAACCATTCTTTATATTTTCTTTACTTATCTTTCGTTTCAGAACATTTCCATATATTTGTGGGTGATCTAAGTCCAGATGTTGAAACACATCAACTTAAAGATGTATTTGGAGCTTTTGGGGAAGTTTCGTAAGTAAAATATTTTATCGTTTTTATTGTATTACAATTTTTACCTGATTTAATGTGATAGGAGACATCCTGACTCGACTTTAGGCCTGTTTAAATCTACCTTATCTCACAACATGTTCACCAGAATCTGATTAGACTAAATTGAAAGACAAGCAACTGTTAGATCAATGCTAACACTTCTGAGAACAAAAAATGATCAGATAAATGATTTCTGGCTCAGACATATGAATTTATGTGACGGTATAAACTAGTGGATGTAAAGAGAGATCAGGCTGGCGGATTGTCTAAAGCAGGACTAATGGTTCTGCTATTCCCAAGACGTGCTGCTGAGAGAGATTGTTGTGGACATCTTAGAGTCTGACAACACGAGTTAGTCCCTGCTCTCTGCCACCATTCTTTCTCCGGGCAGTCTGTTGGGACGTCGCTTTGAGTCGCTCCCTTAGCACATAATGTTGAAAGAGAGGAAAGCCCTCTATTGTTTGCCAATGTGCAAGTTACCGCTTTCCAGAACTAATCAATTTCTCCACAACTAATGGCATAATTTTTGATATTGTGCTGGGACGCAAATACCAGTGGGAATGAAAATTTTATGAGACAGGAATGCATTTTGCATGTTTAACAATACCCCTAGTGGTAGTGTCGGCACGCTGCCAGAAATCAAACAAACTCCTACTAATATTATCCCTCAAGTCAAAACCATAGCAACAACAAATTCTGTAAGCACTAGTTACATAGCCACTGAGCTGTCCATCACCAATCATGTGACCACAAAGAGGTGTGCTTTTATAGGAACATAGAAACGATAGTCACAGTAATCATGTTAACGACTTGACCACTCTCTCTTCTGGGGCGTTTCTAGGACCCTCTATTCTAACACACAGCCACAATCATATTTCCACAATAACACCCTGTTCTCCATAGATTCATTTGATCTTATTAATTCAAATCCATATAGAAATTCTCTCTCCCTTTAGCTTTTAAATGAAAATTGATAGCGGAAGGATTCTCTAACATTTGATCATAATTTCCCTGATGTCACTTTATGAACTTTTAGATTTGTGGCTGGTGTTAGACATAAATGCACTGTGACGTGTGAATAGAAAATTGACAATGACACTAACTTTTATGGCTTCCTCTAAACAGTTATAATGAGGAGTATTAGGGGATTTTGACAGGCTTCATTCAAAAATTATTTAAGCAATAGTGCATCTATCAAAGAAAGGAAATATTATATAATACATGTACTTAAATAGTAAATAGCAAGGTATTGAATACAAATTTATACATTAAATACAGAGAATTATAATTATAGATATAGTTTTGTTTTTACCTACAAGGAAATAGAATGAAATATTTTTATGTCTATTTTATGAATGTAGAGAAAGAAAATGTTGTATGTTTCCACTTGATATCAATCCTGTGACCTTGGTTAGCATGTCAACACATAACATGTATTTTACATTTTAAAAGTATGTCAAACTGACAGATATGTAAGTCTTAATTTTCAACCAACAAATCATTTCCAATGGACTATAAACTTCAGTTGTTATCCTGAGAAGACAACAATTACTTGCATGTATATGAACCATGCTTTAACATGTTAAAGGTCAACCCTGGACTGTAACTTTAATTTTTACAAGTAAAAATACCTTTTTCACTTGTAATCAGCCCCTACATGATCACCTATATTGGGTTCAATACGTGGTGGAGGCATGTCAAATTTTCTTTCTCTGCATTTATAAAAATATCCACACTATTACACTTACATGCATACCAGTTAAATAGGCTTAGGATGGATAATCTAACTAAGTCCCAAAAATAAATCAATATAGAAAAAAATAGGTGCTAAATAAAACTGTTTTATAATTAAGAGTTTCCAACAGGGTAAAAATTCAATATTATATTTCATTCAGTCTGTAAGCAGCTTGTAAGCTTATTCGCAGCTTACAAGCAAAAAAAAAAATAAACAATAGATATAACTTTTATTTCTCAAACTGCACCGCCTTATTCCAATTCCAAACTGTTTATTATTGTCATAATACTGGAAATGCCATTTTATTCGCAGGTATTAACTTCTGCGGAATTTACTAAAAAGGCATTTTGCTGAGTTGTTATTTTTTGCGGATTAAGATTACAATGTAATAAAAATTACAACATAGCTGTTATTTACACCAATTACTTATAAATTACAAATGAACACAAAACATTAGCTTTTAGGTATTCTAACATTACAATAGCTTTAGTAATGAACAAAGTGAGCAATAATCACAGAACGTGCGAATAAAGCCAGCATAGGATTACCCCTTCCAAACAGTTTATCAGATGTGTGAAGAATTAATTTAAAGCTTTTTAATCCTTTAAATACAGGTCAGGATTTGTCTTTTACCTTGTTTAGTATCAGAATGAACTCTTTTTCATTCAGGGTATAAAAAAAGCCGCAATCTGACCAGCATGAGCTTTGATTCAAAACTCAAAAGGCAAAGATTCGGATTATAATCAAATGGGATAAAAAGTTAGACATCATTGCTATACCAAACCATTTATAAGAAGTAAAATTTTTTTTTTAATTAATAACCAATTGCTTTTTGCCAGTATATTATAACTTTACTTAATAATGGTTTCATTCTTCGCTGATCGCAACTTTCGCGGATAAATGATTTCCGCGAAAAACGGGAAAGTTAATACCCCGCGAACAAAAGGTCATTTACAGTATTATTCAACAGTAGTTCAAAGATCATGGAGATGATATCACATCTTTGACGTCATCACTATTGGACGTTACAGTTACTATTGGACGTTACAGTTACTTCACATCGTTGTACACTTTGTTGAAAGAAGACATTCTAATGTCGTCGCTATTGTTCTATAAGGTCACTTGGTGCTAGAGCACAACATTGAATGTTTATTTTATCAGCCATTCTAAAATAAGCAGATGTTTACAGGAAAGTCCCCACAAAAGTTGCAAATTTGTTTTCATAGTTTGAAAAAAAGATACACCAACTCAAACCTGTGTACTACAACAAATATCACTCCTCTATTAATTTAGAAAATCTGTCTTGTGATTGCGATACATTAAAATACTCTAGTGATATTTATTGTAATACACTGGCTGTTGTTAGTTAACCTCTATTTAAACTATAAGGTACATTAACACACTCTGTCTTTACACATGCAGTTACTCTGTTCTCACTCTGTTAAAGTGCTTCTGTTTGCCCGTTGTGCATGTAACTCTAAAAACTGTTCCACACATCTTCAATTTTGTTTAATCTCTAGAATCATGATGTACAATTGCACAATCTGCTAGAGGGCACCTAATTGGGACATTGATAAAGTTTAAACAACAATGTAAAACAGCCAACATCCGTTCAATTCACTTTTTCATCTGGCAAAAAAGAATCAGTCATTTGTCATGCGTATTTTCTGCAGCGCACATCTAAAAAATCGACATGATTTACCAAGAAATGTTCTGTATTCAAATAAATAATATTTATCTTTCATTTGTAAAAAAAAAACAATTTTTTGCACAAAATGTTATCACTTGTGCAAGGTTGTCTGAACTCTGACAGTATATTTATCATTTGCTTTTATAAAATATTAATGAATCTGAGTTTTTGTCTACAAGTTATCCATTTGTCTTAGTAATCATTTGGCAATAGAAAGTTAGTGATCTGATACCACCTATAGGGCATCATTAGTTAACAGATGGAATAATGATGAGTTAAGGACTTCCGGCAAATTCTTTGCCATTTACATGTAACTTCAAAATTGATTGTATTTTTTTAAATATTTTTTTTATTATATATAAATGGACATTCTAACCATCTGCCGATTGTGCCCATTGTGTAAATATAATAATGAAAAAGGATTTTGGTGAGACAAAGATCAGTTTATCTTATGGCACTTCAAACAGTTTTTTTTCTCTTCACAAATAACTTGCCAGGTGGTATAAAATGTTTTAAATCATTTTTTAGAAGAAAATTAAACCTACTTCAATAAATTATTTAGTTGAAGAACTTTCCATTTCAGTTGACTGTCCACAAGGAATTACTAAATAGTAACATGATACTTGTGATATACACTTCCAATGATCTGGCCTACATGTAGACTACTCTCTTATATGGAAAAATGAAAAGATAAATCATTTGTTAACATTACTAACTAATATGACAGTAAGGTGCACAGACGTTTTTCTCGTGCTTTCTTGCATAACTCGTCATCTACAGACACCCATGAACAAGTGTTAAGATAGCAAGTCTCAAGAAAAGCCCAATGCGCACCATAAAATTAATGTTTGCTTAGTTAGAAACTCAAATAGAGAAATTTTAACGATTTCTGCTCAAAGGGCATCCCCTAGTTCTTAGTTGTCCAGGGTCAACTTTCACAAAGTCTTTTTAAGCTACGGTGACCTTTACTACCATGGCGACCAGTACTGAAGGTATTGTGTTTCCGTTACAGTTACATTGAACGGTCACCTTAGCTTATTATAATATTGAGGAGGCTTTGTGAAAGTGGGCCCAGACCTTTATTTACCATAAGGGTGTGTTCAGTAGATCAGAGAACTAGAATCATTGATCAACACTTGCTCTATTGATTTTTTAAGGGGGCACTGCTCTTTGGCAAGAAAAACATTTGCCAACAAGGGAGAATTCCACAGACTATTTTTTACCTTTTCACATTTTAATTTATCTTAAGACTTTCATCCTAATTTTACTATAGCAGATCTGGTAAAAAGGCTAGGTGAAAGTGTTCATTGCTTTAACGAGTATCTTGTCACATGCCTATTGAGAAATAAATGTACATGTAATGTATGCAGAATGTTTTTACTGAAGCAGGTGCCGTTAATGTTCAGGAATTTATTTGTATCGTTGTCCCATTTTTCTTGGAAGCATTGAAAAGAGATATGACTCTTTCTTGGATTTTCTCAAGGCTGTCACTGTCTAACATAATGCTGACACTGACTGAAAATCAGCTCACTGTATTATTAGGCTTGAGATGACAAGAACAAGGCTCATAGTGGCTGAAGTTTTTTCTACCAGTCTATTCTGGGTTTGGTCATATACAGCCTGTGGTTCAACCCCCGCAATCTTCTAACCTACTTGGCAGTAACTCTTAGCTCATTGTCTACAGAAAGTCACATATCATTGAGCTGACATGACTAGATAACTTGCAATACCAATAGATTTTTTTGATATTCAAATATAATTGGATCTTTAGGCATTTCTGTTAAATTTGCAGTATTTAACGTGGCATCCAGCAGAATAGTTGAAACTACTTTTGCAAATACCACTCAAACAGTCTAAATATAGATGGAAACCATTATACTGAAAACTTATCTTTAAGAGAATTGGTTCTGTTCTTATTGAATTCCCCCGGCATCTCTGTTTATATTTTGGCTCTACTTTGAGCTTTCAGTGTGAGGAAGTCTGGAAGACTGAAAACACAGAGCCCAAAAAACATTTGTTAATCAGGTCTACCATATGTTTTGAGAACTTGTGACCAAATTTAAAGTTTTGATAATAATTTAGGGCCTGATAGTAAATCATGATAGTTAATTAACGAAACCATTTGTCTAAATAACATGCAGTAAGTTCCCCATGACTGTTTATTTTTGACTTTGCAATTACATTTAATTTCACACAAAACAAATGTGAATCTATCAACCTAAGAATGAACTGATTCTTTAAAAACATCTTACATCTGACTGGTTGTTTTCATCTGTGGAAACTGCATATAAATATTAATAATAAACAATTAGACCATTTATGCAGCACCCTCTAGGGTAAGAGCAGTTTGGTTTACATGTAGCATATTGACAAAACTTTGGAGGAACAGTTATTTTTCAACTGAGCATTTACATAACTTTCACATTTCTGTGGTTGTGTTTTATTGTTGAAAACACTGCCGTCATATACAATGTAAGTTGAATAACCTTGAGCACAGTGTTACACCAAGCAAACAATCAATCAACCTTTATGCAGGCACCTCTTTGATTTTTATAAAAAAAAAATACATGCCTGGCCAGGTACATGTATTCTGGTTTGAACTTCCAAAGTTCAGATTTTTTTTACAGAATATTTTTTTCATCCGGGTAGAGGAAATAGTTATAGCATTCTAGGAAATGAATGACATGACGGTGGCAGAACTTAAACTTAAAACGGACTGTCAAGATTAACCGACACATTAAGATGGTGGCCTGTGTACAATAATCTGCTTTGACTTTTTTCTATTTGAAATATAAATTTACGTTGTACAACAACTCTTGTAAATGTATAATCACATATTGTTTGTTTTAAGTTCTGTATTGGATGTCTCACATTTGACCTTTACGGATAAATAAAAAACAAAGTGTTTAACATAATAAATCGCTCATCTTAAATATTTTTTTAAAAGTTGTTTATCTTTTTACCATGGTGCCTTTGTAAAATACGTCTCTAATTTAAAAAAAGAAAACCAACAGATTTTTACTTTAAATTTGCCGAGGGCCCGCGTCGTGGCTTGGTGGTTAGAGCGTCTGACTGGCATGACTTCGGATCCTCCTTTGATGTACCACACGAGTTCGATCCCCCCAGCGAACCTGCTTAGGTACAGAGGGAGTCACATAGGTGACTTCGGCTAAAGCGGGGGTGGTTTTTCCGTGGTTTCCTTCTCGGTTTTCCACCATATCAAGTAGGACTGTCTAAGAAGTGGAGAATCCGTCGTCATATATGTGAAATACCCCTGAGGACAACGTTAAACACCGATCAAACAAACAAACAGACGTTTATAAGTGTCAACCATTTCAACCATTTCTATTTTTATGTAAAATGATAAATTATTTGATCTCTATCCAAACACAAATATTTTTGTTTTCTGAATGTTAATATTTAATTTCCAAATTTCACAGTAATAGGTGAAAGAGTAAAAAGGCACGATGTTGCCTAATTAGTATGATTTGGATATCTTCAACCCAGGTTAGGTCGTCAGCGTACAGCAACACTAATATTCTAGAGGCTATACCTTAGAATTTCCGTATGAAGCCTTATCATAGTTTCGTGAAACGTCAACATTTTTCTTTTGATAAAACTGATTCACAATAGTTGTATAAGAAAAAGGTTTTACAAATGCGATATTCTGACGATTGTTTTCAGTATGCACTAATACCTGCATAGAATCGCCTCCGCGTTAAAGGCAGACCTGATTAATTTATGTGCATACTTTAAACATCGTTATGAGGGTCGCATTAGGACTTTATTTATTTTTTCTGAAAGGTTATACTTTGGGCCATAAAATATATTGAAAACCCGGTTTAAATCGTTTCAGTCCCATAGTCCAGCGCTTTGTCTTACTGGACTGTGTCCCCACTGAAATGAATGAAAAAAAAACACAAACTGGCACATTATTCATTAAAAGGAATACAAGGGTTAAAGTGGCATAAGCCCTCAAAATATGGTATTTTTGCTGTTAAAACAGAATCAAATGAGTTATACTGTCTTATTTTTCTGAGGAAGCCGAAGTTAGGAGCTTTTCGTTAATCCCACCCTCAACTTTGTACGCCAAGTGGTAGATATTATCTTACTCAAAGTAATACATTTAAATATTCTTCCAGAATAGTATAATGAAGGGGCGGCAACTCCCTTGTAAGACGACCTTGATAGACGTTCGTACCTTAGCACTAAGACGGCTTGTGA
>JAVFBY010394157.1:0-15346 GCA_034781015.1 Tonicella lineata
AAATCCTGTCACTGGCGTTCGTCCACGACCTTCTCAACATACTATCTACGAGATCTCACTTTCCAACAGGAAGAAATTCATTCCGTGGGTCCCTTGGTGTCAGCCCAATTCATCACCGGAACATCGGGGTCCAGACGTTAGGTCAGAAGATTCAAGACCCCTTCTCGGTAAAGTTGGGGTTTTTTTACTCAACTTAGTGTATGTTGATAGGAAAAGAGCCATCCGCACTTATGTTAGTGCCTGGCATGCCTTCCACACCTCCATGGTCGCCTTTAGGGGCCTTGGTGAAAGGCCTAGATTCAACTGACTTATCCAGAGCAGTCTGTTTCTAGTCCCAGGGTAAGGGGGCACGGAGAGATCGGCGGTACCCTCGATTTTGTTTGGATGGCTGGGATTCGATACTCTTCGTAGAGTTGGTATGTATATAAGTTGCAAAGTACTCCAGACGTCCCCCAGGTTAAACGGGGGAATTCCGTCGTACCATACCCTGGCAGAGCAACAGTGAGTTCGCGCTCGGCGCCGGATCCCCCCCCCCCCTTCCCCACCACCACCACCACCCTTAAAACACCAGAAAAAAGGTGGCAGCAACAAGACACCGAAACAGTCCTACAACAAATCTACTTAGTTCAATGCGCGCATGCGCACATATCCCTGGCCATAAGCTCCACCTCATAGGGTCAAACACCCACATCAGATAGTCATCGATATTTACCTGGTGTTAGCGCGCAAAGTCTCCTGGGAAATCCGTTAGATGGCGCTCTGACTGATCACTTGAATTTAACGGTTGGCAAAAAAAAGCAGCAAATGGTAGCCATCCATGCAAGGGCGGAAAAAAAAAGAGACAGAAACAACGGGGAAAAAAATAGTTAAATGATAATGCCTAAGGGCTAGTTCATTACTCTAAGCATTCCGGACTGTAAATAATCCGATGCTTATAGTTCAACTATTTATTACCTTCCCTATACTTTGCCACTTTTTTATTCGATCCAAACTAATGTTTAGTACAGCTCAGTTATCACTCAAACTTATTAACCTCATGAAAATTTGTTGACTTGCGCATGCAACCGTTTCCTCGCACCGGTTGACCCGAGTTCTCCCAGCTGTCGCGGAAGGTATGTCTGACTATAGCAATACGTGACTTCCATACACGCTTATTTATGGCAGAATTAAAATTAATATTGTTTTTCTCGAGTGGTGGAGACAGACAGACACAAACTGCAATCATAACTTAAACGCGAAGCAGCCCACCGCCCCCAAAACAATTGTTAACTCTAAAAAAAGATAACACAACTAACTGGGAGGCCTTTTCAAACTTTTTTGCACATTCAATAATCAAACTTGTTTACATATTGAGGAAGCCGTGTTCGCTCTGATCCCAAAATGTCTATCATGTACCATTCACATTTCCCCTTTTTACCTCAATTTCTTGCTTTTACAAATTCCCTCCCCTTTAATTCAACAACAGTAGGCCTATCTCAATAAAAACGTACACTATTCTTGTAAATAGAAAGTCCCCGGACTCACTCCATCCTTCAATTATGCCTTTCTCTCTTTCTTTTCCCAGATTTCAATTTCCTTCTAGACATGTAATTGTTTATTTCCGGTATATCGCTGTAGATTAAAATCAATCTCCTTCACAGCTCGCGAAAATGTAAAAAAAAAGGAGTAAATAAACCATGCAGACATTTTTGTGTGTGTCAAACATGCACCTTTATTATCGTTCCAGTAGCTACGGTGTAATTTGGGCTGCCGGGTTTAATTAAAAAACCGAACTTAACAACCGCAATTCATTTCTGTGTACGATGAAAGAATAGTAATCATTTTCACAAAAACATGAAAGTATGAATTTGAATCTAAAACATAAGTAAGAGTGCAATAGGAATGCAGGACTGATGACTGCAATAGGAACAGGGGCATCAGCTCTATGAGATGCTTGAAATATCTGTTTGTTTAACTTCGTTAACTCAAGGGTATTTCACTTAAGTAAATATATTCCATTGGTTGTGTTTTGTAGAATACCGTGAATAAGCATAACAAGTGAGATGTGGATTTAAGATTAACCGCATAAAACCGAATCAGTGATTGAATATTGTTGCAGATTTCGTTTGAAGGAATTTGGTTTCATAATCAAAATTGTGCTATTAGTGAATGTGTTAACAGTACAGTGAATGTGTTAACAGTGCAGGGTTTCACACCAAACATTTATAAACAATTTGAATAATTAACCAATATATCATTAAATAAAGGAAAGGGGATATAGTTCTGTATGTATATTAAAAAGTAATGTTTTGCGTGTATTTCTAACTGTATAGCTGGTTTTTAATATGGGACGATGTCCTTATGTCCACCGGGCTATTATGAGCGAAATTTTGATTAAACAAAAATGAATGTAGTTTTTCCAATTTGGGATCGAAGTTCTGCTTGTTGATTTTATTCACGAATACGTTTCTCGGTGATGATGAATATAGAGTTGGATGGAGGCTGTTTGAGGAGTACAGTGACTCTGTTATAACATTTCCACTGTTCATGCAGAAGTTTGCTGTTCAGCTGGAAAACTTTTCGGACTATTGGTCTTATCGCCAATCAATACAGACTTCAATTAGGAATAAGGGTTATTGTCAATTGATTAAAAAAAAATGGAATCCTTATGCGTTAGATGACAGAAATATGATATATTTGTTGATGAAAGCCTTTAGAATTTAGCAATGACGTGATAAGCATGAAACACATACAAGTTTATAGTTGTTGATCAGAGGCGACGCCATTGTCTGTCCTCCCACCGTCAATTGTCACAGCACCGGAACGTGACATAATCCAATATCATGTGATTTATGGGCTGTTTTAATTGATGTTGTAAATATGCAGGCAAATGGCATCTTGTGTATGGACAGATTGACTTTGTGTTCATAGTTTTATAATCGCTACATAAATTCATTTTAGAAAGGTTTTTACCGCTTAATCACAAACACTGGGTTTGCTTTGTTAATTTGTTTAGATGTCAATTTGAGTATTATCACCTGAGTGAAGCGTACAATGGCACGATAGTTGCCTTTTGGTAAATACTGAATATATTTATTGTTTGGCATGCCTTCGTGCGTCTGCTCGCGTGACCTGACGTGTTTTACTCTGGCTGTGGAGGAAGCGTCTCCACGGCAATAATGGCGGACTGAATGAAGGCCATTTAATACCCTTGTGATTGGATCAGCCAACTATATGACGCCACTTCCGCTTTCTGAATTGTATGAAATTACTTTGCTATGGGCAGCTCAGTTTAACGAGCCTCGTTCCTGCATGCTTTGTTGTTCTTGACAGTTGTAGTCTTACGCTGAATAGGAATATACAGATGCTTAAGCGCTGAAGTACAAACACACTGAAAGAGTTGATGAATGAGTAGACGAAAAGTGGATAGCATCATTTAAAATAAATCATTCAAATTTCGATAAAAATATCAACATTAGGACCAGGCCATGTTTCCATGGTAAATTTAGCCTGAGTACAATGTCGGATGCCGCATACTGTAGCTTCTACGATTACGCCAGCCCATCATAACTAGACCTTTTTTGCTGGTAACTGTAAGATTGCCGGCGATCGGAAGTTAGAACCGGATTTGTTTTTCGTTTTTGGAATAAACAAAATGGATTCTTGGTTAGAATCATGAATAACGATAAACGAATCCTGAGCAGTAAGCCTACCGAAAAGAGAAAGTCTGACTGTGAGGTGCCAGCGTTATGTCAGTGATTTTTAAAATAACCGTGGCATGCAATAGCGTTTGGCCTTGGCAATTACTTTTTCGGATGGCGGCCATATTGAATTTTTTGAATATAGGCCACGAGGGGACTACCTTACCTTATAAGCGGTGTTTTTGTTAAGACCTTATGTCTATACCTTAGACCATGCAAAATGAATGCAACAACTTGTTACAAAGTGCACACTTCTCATAAATGTTTAGTATTTCTCCGCTGTATACTATATACTTACACCAACGCGGTGAAGATAAATCCGCCAAATTCTAGTTATTTCTGTTGATGAATTTACATATAATACGAGAAAATATTAACTAAACAACGAATTCCTAGCCTTCCTGTTGATGTTGTGATTTTATTGAGTTTAATAAAGTGCCCTTCGGACGATTAAAGAAAGAGATTTTGGACATATGTTTCGTTAAAATATAAAGTTAGTGACTTTCTACATGTTGCATTGATTTTTTCAGGTGGATTATAGTTTGCACTTGGTTGCATAAAAAATAAAAAATAAACCGCACAAAAAGTACATTTTTAAGATGATAAATTTCACTTTTTAATGGTAGGTTATCTCAATTTTACCCCGTGGTAAAGGGGGTCTAGAACTTACTCACTCTCTGGTTGGCGCTTTAAATGTTGTAAATGATGTAACACTTACTAATTGGACTTTTTCTCTGTCAAAAATGAAAGGACTCTGAACATTGGGCAGTATATATAGGCTTACCGGAAATTTTCAATTTTACCATGATTTTCTAAAAGGATTTATGAATAGTTCAGTTTTAGCCTACATTGTATTTGATTTAAATTATGTTTATGAATGCATACAGTCCAAATGTCAAGGTAAGGTTGAGGTATGTATTATTATTACATGCCTCAACACCTTAATATTTGTGCCTTCAGCCACATGATTTGTATTTGCTGTAGGCCACGGGGTGGGAACTTGTTTTTTTTACGCAAGTCAGAAATGGTTTTGTAGGTTTGGCCCGATATCCCTAAATGCATGGTGGCGTTTGAAGAATAATGTTGTGCCTTTCCCACATTTGTCTGATTACACGATATATCTTAAAGCTCCACTAACCGCTAATCGAGATGGTAGTTTCAACAGTATAGGCACACAATTTATCACTAAATTGACATTTCGTTACCTTAAATATATAATGCAACGTTTTCCGTCGTTGTAATTAGTCCCAAAGCGGTCTAGACTGCCAAATACATTTGTATCTGGCAGCGTTAGCTTACCCAGTCATCGTACACCGCAACAACAACAACAACACAAACTAACTTCAGGCAAATTTCTGCTATCATGAGTTCTTTCAAAACAATTTCTTAAAATAACGAGAAAGTGTCTATGGGATTGGTATATTTGCTTCACAGAGAAGGTGGAAATTAACATTTTATTTCCTTTCCAAAGATACAATTTAGCCAAGCAAAATGTTTGAAGACTGTTGTCGACCCTGTCTTGCAGGGGTACTCCTGTAAATACAAACTTTTACTTTGACTTAAAGAAAAATAGGAAATCAAAATATCATTTTATGGCAAAAATGGAAAGTTCATAACTTTTTCTATCTGTGAAAAATCCGATTTTTCTTTTATAAATAGTTTTAGCCCATTTAGCGGTTAGTGGGGCTTTTAGTATTCTCCCGATAAAGTTTTTGTTGGGTTTCTGCAAATAAAATATCAGGGTCCAATTTCATGAAAATAAAAATGTACGATATGTTAGTTGCTTTGACGGCCAGCAATGAAGGTGTTGCGACCTCATGTTAAATAAGATATCGTACGATATTGTTTGTTTGATGAAACTGGCCTCAGAAGATTCAATTGCAGTGCGGTTAATGGTTTTGAGATCTTTAGCAGTGTGTCAGATATGGCAGCCATGCATGTTAATCCATCTTGAACGTCGCCAACGATGAACTTTTCTACACACATTGACAGTAGAGAGATATGGACGATTTTTTGTGGGCTAAGATGAACCTTTACGTTGAGCAACTGAGCCATATAATCACCCGAAACCATTTACGATTCACTTGTGAAGTACAACTTTTGGAACAAAATGATTGTTATCGTCAATTTAAGGTGTTCCAGACTGGTGTTTGTTTGGAGGTTCCTGCTCCAGATCGTCCCATATCTTCCCTATAAGGGCCAATTGTAACCCGATTTGTTTTTGGTGTGGGGCACCGAAAATGCTAAACATTGTATTTTTTTTACCAAATGAGTGACAGAATCGAACGTACGACTTTCATTTACAAAAATACGAAAGATTCAAATCAATTATCTCTGCTTAATATAACGTCACATTATTAAGCTGTTTATCTAATAATGATCCGAAATGATTAAGAATCAAATAAACCAGTGATTGCCTAAATATTTAGACCTATATCTCTTTAGTTTGTTGGCATTAACTATACAGTATTTTCATTGGCAGATATACTATATATTGGTTTTAATGCTAATGTTAGCCTTGTACTCTCTGTATATATGTTTTAAACTGATGACAACACAATAAAACTAAAATATATTTACTACACTTTTGCATGACTTCGTTGGTTAGTGTTTCTCTTTAAACAGATCTATGGATCAAGAGACGGTTGGATACAGTTTCATCTTCTCGAGACTACAGGTGTCCCGACGTAAATCTTAATGCTACCCTTGTCTGGATTATTCTTTGTTTTCTGTCAAACAAGGTGGATTTATCTCTCTTAGCGCTAGGTTAAGATGACATGTGGTTATAAGTTTAAGCTATGTTAATTATATTTCTGTGTGACAGCCGAAACGGAATAGTTGTTGCAAGGCTGATGACACACCGTTTTATCGAAAAGATGATATAGATTGGACCAAAATTAGATGAGACAGAAGACGTCAGCACGCGCTTTATCCAAATATGTACTAGAACTGTCTTATGTATCTGTGAGTATTCATTATTCGAGTCCTCGCTAAATGTTTTGTGCTGTACTGGAGCAATATAGGATTATCGATTTGATACTTTTTGATTTTTTTTTAAAATTAATTATTTTATATCAACCCAAAAGTTGATGTATATTTAATTTCACGATACCATCATTTATGCCTATAGTGGATATGAACTGTCCTGTCATTTTTTAACTGTGCATGCATCAAACTATTTCCAATGTTTCACAGACATAATTATATATGCGGGATTAAAAAAAAACATGTAGTAAAAAATACACGTTTTGTATTCCATTTAAAATGAATAATGATATATTTAATTCTTTGCATAGAACTGTCTGAAGGGGGAATTTTGTTAATCATTTTAAAATGAAGTTTTATATTGATTTAATTCATATCATTAGAAGAGTCATAATACAATTAACCCCCCACATTCAATTAAAATATACCGAATTGCTTTTTTAATATTTGGGTTTTATATAGATGTTGTTTTTAATTTGACGAGTTGGGTGTTGTGTTGGTGCATACAGGCGTGAAATTAACTTTGTATTCAATCAAAAAAGCCAATTACGTTTATATCGCAGGTGATAAATATTATTGATTGTCATAAAAACACCACATGAAAACACAAGTTAGAAAAGTGATAAACTATGCTGACTTTAAACGACAGAGAAAGTTCAATGTGTTTTATAAGTAAACAAAACTTATGGGTCAAACCAAATGCGGCATAGGTACATGCATACGCTACATTTTCATTCAGTGAGGTATAATACCACGTTTCTGTTCGTCGAATTTACGAAAGTTACCATGGCTTGAATCACGACTTAAAACCCTATATTTTCAGTCACACATCAAATGGATTCAACCCGTGCTTGAGACATATAGGTTACTTGTGACAATGATCGCCGCTACAATGTACATGTGTTTGCTTTAGTGTCATCGTTTCTCTTAACCATGGTGCTAAAGAACCAGCAATTTCTGTTTTTGCTTATACTTTCCGTTTCTCGAAAGCTACCATGACTTGAATCAAGACTTGAAATTCCAATCACACACCAAAGTGATTCAAACCATTTTGAGACATATATCGTTTCTTCTGATAATAGTCGGAGCTAATTTTATTTGCTTTATAGTCTCCTCGTTTCTCTCCACCTTGGCGCTAGAGAACCAATCATTTCTGTTTTGGCGTATACTTTCCGTTTTACGAAAATTACCATAATAAGGGTCACGGCTTGAAACATAAATCTTTACTTCTGATAATAGTTGGAGCTATTTTTATTTGATTTAGTGTCCTTGTTTCTCTCAACCATGCCGCTAAAGAAACAGCAATTTCTGTTTTGGTGTATACTTTCCGTTTTACGAAAATTACCATAATACGGGTCACGGTTTAAAACATAAATCGTTACTTCTGATACTAATCGGAGCTATTTTTATTTGATTTAGTGTCATCGTTTCTCTTAACCATGGTGCTAAAGAAACGACTATTTCTGTTTTGGCGTATACTTTCCGTTTTTCGAAAATAACCATAATACGGGTCACGGCTTGAAACTCTGTCTTTACTTCTGATAATAGTCGGAGCTATTTTTATTTGATTTAGTGTCATCGTTTCTCTTAACCATGGTGCTAAAGAAACAACTATTTCTGTTTGGCGTATACTTTCCGTTTAACGAAAATTATCATGGTTCGGATCACGGCTTAAAACTCTATTTGTAAATTCAATCACACACCACATGCAGTCGTTCAAACCATTCGTGAGTCCTAAATCGTTACTTCTGATAATGGTTAGAGCTTTTTTATTTGTTTTAGTGTCATCGTTTTGCTCAACCATGACGCTAGATAACCAAATATTTCTGCTTTGGCGTATACTTTCCGTTTTTAACTCTATTTCAAATGTCACACACCAAAGTGATTCAAACCACGCTCGACCATTCTTGAGGCTATATTGTTTATCCTGATAATGGACGTGCTACTTTTGTTTACTTTAGTGTCATCCTTCTATCAATCATGGCACTAGAGAACCAGAAGTTTTCTTCTCTGTCCTATATTTTCCGTTTTACCATATATAGTTACCAAAGTTACCATAGCTTGAATCACGACTTTATTATCTATAAAAACTCTATTTGTAATTTCAGTCACACGCAAAAGTGATTCAAAGCATGCTCGAGACTTCTGATATCGCTCGGAGTTAATTTCGTTTGCTTTAGTGCCATCCTTTCTATCAAACATTGCTCTGAAGAACCAGACAGGTCTGCTTTTCTTGCGTATACATTCCGTTGTACCAAAGTTATACCATGGTTTGAATTACAGCTTGACACCCTATATATAGGAAAGTTCACACCAAAGGTCCAACACCAAATGATTCAAATTATGCCTGATAGATAGCTCCTTATTTTTACTGATAACTAAAGGGTATCATTTTTTTTAACTAGAGGGTATAATTTTGAGAAAAAAAAATTTGATACTGCAGACGGTTTTCATAAACCACATACGAAATTAATGATGGAATATGAGTACTTAAGTGTGTGTGCATGCATGGGATAGGTGCACTAGCTATATCAGCACCCAATAAATCCGGATTAATTCAATCGTTCAATCAATCAATTTAAATGGACTATACCGCGGAATTTAGACCAAAAAAATCGATTAAAACGAATTAAACCAGGGTTTCTTTATATTGTTCTTGTATGCATGGCCGGCCCAAAGTATAAGCTTTCTGAAAATATTAACCTCAAGAATGTGCGGGTCGCATTATAGATTTTACAAACCTTATTAATATCTTAATACGGTATATCACCCATTCTCGATGTTGATATTTTCTTAAAGATATATACTTTGGGTCATACTAGAAAAAAATATATAAAAACACGGTTTATTTCGTTTCAGTCGATTTTTGGCCTAAATTCTGCGGCATAAAGTACCTTTATGGTATCAGAATATATTAAATTGCGTATAAACTGGTCACAACGTTTCAATCTCATTCAGAGACCATTTTTTAGTAACCGTTTTGAACATTAAATTGCAAACAGTTGACGAGGAATGTGATTAAAACGTTGTAACCATTTTACTAAGGTTTTTGGTAATACTATCCTCAGCTTCTTCATTGCCTCACATATACGTTATTATCCCGATTTTTATTTTACTATCTTATGATATTGTGCTGTCTTATTTGACTGGTTTTGGAGTCTGCACTGTTCAGGTGGAATCACAATAACATAGATTCTATTTTCTTTACATAGTAAAATATGAATCATCGACAGACATAGAGGTGATAAGCTCCATAACATACAATACGCCAACCAAAGGAGCAGTTGGTCAAAACAAGTTATGAATAATTATACTGCTTAATTTAGGTTTAATGGATACTAAATTAGCCCTCTAACACTGCTTTTGCATGCAATTTTGACAAAGAAAGACAATGACATGTTTACCTTTCTCCAGATGTTTTATTTCTATTTAGATGTCAGATGTAGAAGTAGAGTTAATACACTACCACACTACGTACAGAGTACATTCATGATATGGAGGAAACATCTCTAAGGAAATAAATTAGGCCAAATCCCAATAAAACGTATGGGGAAAACCAATAAGTTTGTTCGCACTTGCTTGTGTTAACTTAATTTTGAGCAGAAACATAACTGAACAAACTGTTTTGTTTATATCCCAATCATTACCTTGTTCAATGAACACAAATATAGATTAATATGATGAATAGTTTTATTGAGAATATACAATGAGATTCAAAATGAACAACAATAACAAATGCTATTTACGATGACTTATTTTAATGTATTAGTGATGACACACCAGGTTTTCTGTGTAGCCAAAATGGCCACTGATCTCGAAGTTTGAGAGATCTTACCGTTTTCTCGCGTTAGCCATCATGGCGCTTGATACGAGATTTCGCGAGATCTCCAATAACCGGGAAGACTATCTAAGTGCCTTTGATTTAATTTAACTTCTTAAGTCGTAGAAGTTCTAATAAATTATCTTTATATTATTCAACATATACTGTATTTTGTATGACTACGATTCAGGGATAAAACTTTTCAACAATTTTGCATCACCTACTGTTTAAAATATAAATATAAATATATATTATCAGCTGATCGAAATTATTCAGTTTCCCCAACAATGCGTTGATGGAGATCAACTCAGTAAAAAATTAAATGCAATTCGCCCATAACGATATATATGAGCGACAAAACCAACCCACTACCATTACAAATAGAAGTTTGTTCACTACAACAACAACATTGTGAAATGCAGCAATATGTACATTACTATGTTAGAGTGACAGCACTTAATAAGGGATTAGGCCCGGTCTGGTACTTTACCATGACGTCAAAAAACAATCAGTCATAAATTATATATATACAATATTTCTTTCAAAAGTTTGTACAAATTAATGAAGTTTATAATAAACATGATAAATCATTCTGAAATATGTGCAGAAATGAGACAGATTTCCTCCAATAAATTTACCAAAAAAACTATATGTTTTTTCATTCATATTAAGCATTGAGCACTGACAGATATGTCATGATGTTGGAGTTCTCCTGTTTTTGGAGACGACTAAAGTCACGCATGCTATCTTAAACGATCGCCTGACCCAAACCACGAAGTTATATAATTAGAGTTTATGTTTCAGTATTGTGGAGTGGCGAAGTCGCCACTCTGGATACGGTTCAGTTCTGAAATTAACCTGAATCCAGTGATTACGAGACGAAGTCTACTCGCGAGCTGCCCTCAATCGTCCCGGGACAATAGCCGAGCAGACCCGTAGCTAACGAGTGGCTCGTGGGTGCTGCTCCCATGTCCTCGACAAGAGTGTCGGGTTCGTATTGCATGTTAGTGTGGAGTAAACAGAGCTGGGGCAGACAACACTAGCGTCAGGGGGAATACGATAGTCTCTCGTCTAACAAATCATTCCCTTGACGCTCTGTCTGCTTCACTTCACTATTCCAATCTAGTAAACATCTATCTTACCACTAAACTCTTAGCCACAACGGCTTTTATGTAGATAAATATGTGAGTTGCCCAATAGGTATATATATACTTATTTACCAACTTTTCATTGTCTTTGCTTACCGTCAGTAACATAATGACTTATTTATGTAACACATGTAAAGCATGAGAAATATATAAACTTTCTGTACAATTTGACTACTAATAAAAGTTTTCGTCCTCACTTTCAAAGTCCAAATATCTTGAAAGTTGCCAGTTGGCAAATGAGATCTGACGGTCTGTACAATTGTCACGTTTATTGCCACACAATTTAATAAGTCCTTATTAATTAAAGTCCTTAAGCTAATAAGGTAAATAAGAAGTTCATATTTGGGGTTCGATTTGTTGTGGGTCCTGTCCTACACACAGTGGTTCAAGAATGAACCGATCAAGAGTTAATCCCTGTTCAAATCTAGTCCATGGAGCGCTAAATACCGCTGGACGATGAACACCCGATATTGTCTTGTGCAATTTTGCAGTATGTATGATCATGCAATGCTGATCTACTAGAGCCTAGCGTCATGGGACCATACTAGAGGACGAGGAGAGGTTGAGACCGGCTGATGGGATGGTGGGGTACGATGACGAGGGGAAGGAGGAGGACAGAGACGAGGGAAAGCTGTTGTAACCTCCCGAGAGACCGCCGCCGAGACCTGAAGACATCTGAACGTGATGAGAGGGGCCCGCAGACATGAAGGATCCACCTAATGAGGATCCGCTTGACATATACGTGGGCATGGGGGCATGCATAGGACCAAGATGAGACTGGTGACCGAAACCATGGAAAGGTTTATCCAGTGGTTTCAACAGATCCGTCATTGAGGTCGAGCCTTTCTTGTTCTTCTTGCTTTTTGTTGACATTTTTCTGTTTCTCGTCTGAATCCCGTCTTTCTTCATTGTCAATGGTCGATTCACCTGAAATATATAAAGGAGAACACGTGAGAAATAAAACCAATAAGTATCTACATTTGAAAAATAGTGTATATAACCAACAAAGATATAACGCATGATGACAATATCTTAAGGCTATATTTCTAACAGTTGTTAACACAAAGTTGCGTAAATACTATACTTAAAGTTAAGCTGAAATGGTTTCTTAATCTAAAATCACGCAACTCTAAATCCTTTAATAGTATATATAGTATATGCAAACAGAGAAAAACCAAGTGTCCTTTCAGAAGGGTGATGTACAGATAATAATAAACAATAGAGTGAGTGTAAAGGAAGAACAATAAACTGGTGCAACAAACGACCCAGAACAAACATTACAGATCCCAAGAAAGCTGGAAGATTAGTTTATTTGGATGGCCACCTACTGGTTGCCATTTAGACCTAATTGCTCAGAGCTAATTTGTGTGCACTTCTATTGGCGATACGACTCGCTGAGCAGAGGGCGCCAGTGGAACGACGTCATCAGCACAGAGAAAAACCAACAAGGCGGTCCCCAGACTAGAGCAGTCGTTTAAATGGCAGTTGGAAACTTCGCGTATGAGCAAACTTGTATAGGTCTATTTAGCAATTACCCTCTTCTTATTGTTGTGGCGAAGGGTCGTCCCGCGGGGTGGCATTAGATGGACACAATGACTGATCCGCCCCTAATTATGCTGTTTGGTCAGGGCAGAGACGCCGACTGACCTAAAGAAAAGATCCTTAATATTGTGCCCTCTAAATAAGAACTGTCAAGTGACCAACGCATGGGGCTTAATGCAATCTGTGTAATATGAGGGGAAGTGAGTAGCTAATTTCTCCCTTACACCTGGACACGGAACAGTATGGCGTCTTCTGAAGGCGGGCGAACAGAGGCAGGCAAATGACAAGGGAACGTCGATCCAAACCACGCTCCATGCATAAAACACAAATGTTCCTATTCCACTGACACGAGCCGCAATATTTTTAAGAAACTTTACACTTTTCGAATGAAAAAAATATATTGATTCTTAAATCTCGGCAAGTTAAGAGTACAGGGGTGTAGTTATAATTTCAACAAAAGAAAATGAAATGGCTCCCGACATTGTCCTCCTTCAGTTCAAAATGAAGCAGATTTAGTCAGCTTCGATAATTAAGTGTAATAAAATATCCCAACATTAACAAAGTTGATAGAGCAGTGGACGGTTTTCCTTGATCGCGAGTTCGATTCTCTCTCGGGTTAACTTTTTTCCAGAAAAGTAATGCAAAATATCAGTCAACTTAACGATGTGTCTAAGTATTATACGGTACCACCATCCACCTCACACGTTGCTATATGTTATTGTTTAGGGCGTACACTGTATCCGTTCAAACCACACAAATGTTTTATTCATATTGCCTACTAAAGTAGACAACGCTTTATATACAACCACATACCGTAGGTGTGAATGAGGAAATTTTCTTAAGAACTGAACTAACATAAAATAGCTTTAAGCAATTAGTTGTCCAGTCATATATTTGAAGAAAAAAATTGTCAAGTCCTAAGGCTACACGAAATTTGAACAATCCGAATTTCGAATGGATCTCAATTTCTTTAAATGTTGGTTACACATCTTGACTTTCATTCTTAAGATGTTCTAATGTAAAAGTTCCCAGTAAAAGAGAAACATTTTGTGAAACTAACAATATGAAAAAGAAAAATCGGAGCCCATAACTTTTCATCGATTCTATAGTCTACATGTAACCGGAACAAATGACAATGGAGTTGTTTATATCTCAGTTAACTATTATCGTGAAATCGTAAGAACTGCTTTCCGCTAATAATTAGACAGGAGGTATTTCAAGGAGCCCCACGGGAAATAAAGGGGGGTAATTTAGTCAACTATTACGTCACCAGATGACAGCGTGTCACAATCGCGAGCAGCTCATTGTGGTAGCCCCAAAATAGGCATACCTTTGTTCTATTATGTAAGGCCGTTTACAGAGAACCATTACACTTTCAAATAAGCCCCTGCCCCTAAGGCTGCTTTCCCTATAACCTAACATTTACATTGCTCTTTTTTGTGTTAACTGTCCCATTATATGACCCCAAGGGATACATTTGGTTGCTCTTTTTTTTCTGGAAAGTTAACTATACATTCGACAAAATTAACACGAGGTTAACAAACTTAACAAAAATACGGGGCCTGTATTTGAAACTACAGACAAATATAAACAAAACACATAACTGATTTGTAAAATATCTAGCAATCCAATTGAAATGCGCATGTATTATATTTTAGATTTTAACTTTCACAATAAAAAAAAATCTGCTATCATAAAAAACCATTAGTGCGAATGATATGTTGGAAATAAAACTGTATTTAGTATTCAAAACGCATCAATCACATTCAGTTATAAATATATGAACTCTTGTGATCTTTTTTTATTAAAACTGCGTGTTTTTTCTCTTAGCGGATTTACCTCTGAGTTAACAATTGGCGATTAAAATCTTACATTACGTTACTGTTAATTTCCTGTTAAAAATCGCCAACTGGAACTTATTTAACACATAAATGAATTTGACATATTTTTTTTTTACCAATATCCTGTATTCAGTGAAGCAAATCCGCTTAGTCAGCAAATGTATAAAATATTCTAATTATTGATTGGTTAAAAGAAAGTTGTGAAGAAAAAAAACACGATTGAAATCTAATCGATACTAATGGATATTAATTGAAAAATTTAATTTAAAAGTAAAGACATGATCTATGTTTGATATTTTCTTAAGTTGATTGCGGGGGGGGGGGGGGGGG
>JAVFBY010394268.1:0-13498 GCA_034781015.1 Tonicella lineata
AATAATACTAAATTTATAGATGTTAGACAACAACCTTTTGATACATACTGGTATATAATATACCTTTATGGCCATAACCTGAAAAGTAATTACTAACACAGCCTTCAATTACAACATACAGTACTTACCCAGTTGGTTAAACTCTTTAATCTGTGATCCACTTTGCTGGATGACTGTCAAATCACTGTACATGTATATGTACTTCAGCATTCACTATTAGTATTTTATCCACTTTAATCAGGTCACTTAGACTGAACACTCTTCACGCTCCGTAATATATATACATGTATGTATACACACAGTCCAATTAATTTTCCTGATAATTGAAATATCCTGGTAAGTCCCCATATATTTTTAAGGCCTGGAAAAAACAAATTCACAAAGTTAAATGATTGATACAAATAAATCATAATTTTATAATACTTAATACAATTTTATAAAAAATAAAAAAATAAAATAATATCTCTAGTTGTCTCATTTTAATGAAAAATATGTGTTTGTTTTTTTAATTGTCGCATTTGGGGTATTTCACCTATATGATGTTGTGCCAGTCTAATGTGCGGAGGAAACCACCCTTGACATCACTAAACACTGACAACATCAAATACAGGACAGGACAACTCAACAAATCGGCTTCCAGATTCCCCGTAGCTCCGAGAGCACCATCCACCAGGCCACCCACCTGCTGGAAAATATGTTCAATTTGATAATTAATTGTCACTGGTTAGATAACCATACTGTAATTGTAGTAACTAGTGTAAATCAATTTGATAACTAAAACCTAGCCTGCCACACGTGGAAATAGATTCTGACTATTCAAACCAAAAAATAATTTGTTGAAATGTTGCAGAAATGAATAATAATGATTAAGCTTATTCATTATTATTATTCCCACTGATACGTGTCAACCAATAATGTTATCTTATAAAGTTAATCAAAGTCATATAACGGGTGCATTTGCCATGGTCTTAACACAAACTAAAATTTGGATAAGTATCAAAGAATCCTAGGTATCTTTTACTAGCTAATACTTTAGTTTATTGCAAGTAACATTTGACTACCACCTTAAATAGTTATGGATAACATTCCGACACATGTATGTCACCAAAATTTTAAAGCTACTTAATATTTTGTTTTCATATGTGCATTAATTATGTTCTGCAATAAAACATTTGTTGGACAGCATACAATTTGTAAAAAAAAAATTAAAATCAATTTTAAAGGTGAACTATTGACTCCAGCAGCAATGTTTCCTGTTGTTTTTCTGTAATTCTGACAGATATTTATTTATCAACATAGGAAATTTTGGTAACCCGACATTTTCTCCGGCGACAATTGCTCCGACATTTGCTCCAGTGACATTTGCTCCAGTGACATTTGCTCCGGCGACAATTGCTCCAGCGACATTTGCTCCAACAACATTTGCTCCAGCAATAAATGCTTCGATTGTAAGTAGATTCTACGTGGGTGATTAAAGGGGAGAAAACATAAAAATTAAATATTAAACATATCAAATAGGTCCTTCACAAAATTGCTCTTTAGCTTACAGAGAATTGTCTCTTGTCAGCCACATGTATCACCCATAATAGTACCCAATACAGCAGGTCAATATTGGGACCGTAGCAATTATCGCCAGAGAAATTGTCACCAGAGCAAATGTCGCCTGAGCAAATGTCGCCTGAGGAATTGTCGCCTGAGGAATTGTCGCAAGAGCAATTGTCGCCATAGCAGTTGTTGCCGGAGAAATCGTTGTCAGAGCAATTGTCGCCGAAGTAAATGTCGCCGGAGCAACTGTAACAAATGTTGCCACAGCAAATGTCGCCAGAGCAAATGTTGCCAGAGCAATTGTCGTTGAAGCATATGTTGCCAGAGCAAATGTCGCCTGAGCAATTGTCGCGGAGCAATTGTGGCCATAGCAATTGTCGCTGGAGTAAATGTCGCTGGAGTAAATGTCGCCAGAGCAAATGTCACCGGAGCAATTGCCACCGAAACAAATGTTGCCAGAGCAATTGTCGTTGAAGCATTTGTTGCCGGAGCAAATGTTGCCTGAGCAATTGTTGCAGAGCAATTGTTGCCGGAGCATATGTTGCCATAGCAATTGCCGTGGATTCGAAATTTCATACTGATCGGGTCTACTTTACAGGAGTAAAAGAAGGAGTCAAGGTAGAGATCTAGTAGAGATTGCTAACATTGAAGGAGTAAAAACCAACTGACACAAAATAATACAATAGTTCATGAAGTTGTTATATATGTACCATTTACTTACTTGTCCACACCCACACTGCACACTGTCACAGTGACTGAATTGATGAAATATAAAGTACTTGCAAAGCAAACTAGAACAGCTTCCACCAGAGTTAACTAAACATGACCATAAGGATGATGATCAGTGGACAGGGTGACTGTTAACATGCCTCAAAACCATACTGTATTACAGAATAATTTTTTTTTTATTGGGTCATACTTATTAAAAGGCATACGTATGTACATGTACGTAAAGCCAAAATCAGCTTTTATCAACAAATTCAGATTGGTACGATTTTAACTACTATTAACATTTGCCTATTAATTAAAAGAAAAACTTAACAGTAGAATGAAAAAGTAAATGTGTACTTACAATGTAGTTTGTAGGACCCAGATAAAATCATGCTCACATTTAAAGAGAGCGTGTTATTTTAAGTACATGTATATCCGGAATTGTAAGAGTGCCATTTTTCATCACCCAATTCAAAACAAAATCCTGCTCAGTGCTGTATCATGTTTTGGCGACAGTTAATGGTGACCAAAGAACATCGCTAAGATAAGGTTTAATTAGATACAAATCATTTGCAAGAATAATAGCGGAATTTCGCTTAAAATGACACGTATACGGCAATTGCCACCCCTTTATTTTAATTTTCTGGAAGAATTTTTAAATTTAATACTTTTAGTTATATGTACTTCTAAACTTCTGCCTAGCCAAGAAAGTTGGATACAACTCATGTAATTCTGTAATAACAGAAAGAACATAATTTTGGTTGAACATGTCTCTTTATAAGGTTATTTCATTCAGTTGACAATGTGCCAGTTCCAAGGATGAAGTACTTGTTTGCTTGTTCCATTAGGGTTTTTACACCGTACATGTACTTGAGTTTATTTTACTCATACATGTATCATCACATACAAGTTGAATAAATAAAGTAGCTCCCATCCGATGTCATTGAAGTAATGACAAGATAAAAAATAATTGCTTTAAAATAATCTGGTTTAAAATCGTGTAAAAATACAATGTTAGCAAATTCCGAGCATCACGTCAGAGGAAGCTCCTACCCATTCCAGCTTCAGATTCAGAAATTGTGTCATTTCAGATGGAATTCACCCAGATAGTATTCGGTTACATTTGTTATAATAGTATATTACTTTTAATGTACATGTAGTTGTCTACAGTGTGCACATGTATTAGTCGATGGAATGTATTTAGACAGCTTTCTCTGATATTAGAGGGTGGAGTCGGGGAGACATGTAGTCCGTGAGAGGCTGACTCCTGTACTCACATCAACCCCACATCAAACCTCAGTAGAATGTGAGAGATTTACATTCATAGTGTTTAGTCTGAGGGCAACACATCAAACTTACAGGGAAAATACACTAAAGTGTGAAATATCAAACAGTAATGCTAACTCTTATTCTTTGCACACCCTTAACAAAGGTATAAAAACAGTTATTCACATAGGTTTAAAAGTCCTGGGTTTGTCAAGTTAAAAGCACAAACCAGTCAGTTTAAAATAGGTCTTAGGCCTACACAAAAGAAGAAAAAAACAACAAAAAACACACATGTTGAAATTTTAAAATTCTAGACAAAAATAACCATTCACACACTTTGGGGATATTTCGTTTAAAAAGTTGTAATAAAACAAGTGGTTACTAAAAGGATTATTATTCGACTTTCTTATCAAACAGTAACACACACACATGTAACGGCAGTAATGCCTAATAATAAACCCTGAAACTCTTAGAAAAAAAAAATTGGGGAAAAGATAAAAACAATAATAAAAGCGTTGAACAAAATTGTGTATTTTTAAAAATGAAATTTAACAAACTGTATCAAATCAACAACACCGGCCTTGAGAAATACAAATTACGTAAATTTAAAATTAAACAACCCTTTTGACAGTGTAAGCTCCAAAAAACTCTTAAAAACACACATGTGTTTACAAGCATTGCGTTTTGAGGCGCTCGATCGCGCATACAGACCTTCAAAATTTTGCATGTTTTTTTACAGGGGTGCACGGATGGTTGTACGAATTGTGTTTGTTTCTGGAATTCACACCTCAAATGCAATAATATTACATTCTCACACCTTAAATTTTTGGAGGTGTGTGTTTTAGGGGTGCCGAACACATGCCTAAAGAAATTTAAGGTGTGTGGAAGTCACTCACCTAGGCCTACATGTATACAAACGACAATGCCTGGTTTAAATCCTAAAATTCTTAAACATAAATAACCATTCATGCACTTTAAACATGTATTTATTTTGGTTTAAAAACTCATAATAAAACAAGAGATTACGAGTATTATTATTTGACTTTCTTATTATACAGTATCACACACACGGTTAAGGCCTAAGCTAAAAGTTGGGTTTTTTTAAATAGGAAAAAAGATAAAATTATGTTGAACAAAATCGTGTATCTTTAAAAAGGAAATATAACAAACTGCATCAACTCAACAACATCTTGAGATTAGAGAAAGTCAAATTATGCAAATTTATAATTAACAAACCTTTTCCAAGTGTAAGCTCCAAATAAGTAATCTTGAATCACGAAATTAAATTAAAAAACTAGCCCTCGGCACAGGATAATTCACTTTGCCTCATTGTCTACATTTACATGATACCAGCACACATACATACATGTAGGAGATAATGAGGATAACAGTTAAACCAGTTCACAGTGGAAATTAACATACAGTCACGAAATCATGAATCTATTTCCAGCTAAAAAAAAATCCATAAAAACGAGAGGACTGGAGTTAAAACCAGAATTTCCATTTTGAGATATGTATAAGAATATAAAATTCCTCATAAAAATTCCTATGATATCTACTTGTAATAACATTACAAACTCCTACGCATATTTATTACTCAGCTCATGATGAAATGAATTTAATATGCAATTTATCTGAATATTTCAATTAAGTTAGTAGATAACGCACTTTCCTGTGGCAATTTCAATATCTGATTGACAGAAACTTTACATGTGCAGTGCAGGACATTTGTCATCACATAATTGATGCATGCAACAGAAAATCATTTTAAACATAAAATAGATTGATGAAGTTTGATTCACGTTTAATGTTGTACAGTGGAACTGAAGTGTATTTCATTTAAATATGGTGAAAGTATCAATAGTATTGGTGGATGAAATTGCCCAAAAAGCCAGCAAGATCCTGGGGTAATCCTAAGAAAGACTTGGATAGACCGAAAACAAATCCTCCAAATACATGTAACCTATAAAATCTGATAAGATCATAAGGTCATTTTGAGTTAAATGTTGAAATTCCAGCAAAGATGTTCTGTAGCTATCGTGAAGAAAATAAATAACAAACCAAAAGACAAACAGAAAAACAAATAGTCAAAATCTAATCAAATCATTATATCATCATAAAAAGAATTCTGGCAAGTTGTTATTGTGTAGACAAGATGTGCGATGGTCGACAGACAGCACAAACTCTAAAATGTCTCCCCACTGTTGGGAGGAGAATTAAAAAATCTACGATAAATTTAGAAAAAAAAAGACACCTTTACAATGAAACAAATTTGATTGTTTGTTGGATTGGGGTTTTAGGCCATGCAACAAATTTAAAGTTTCTAAGATGAGCAGTTTTTGAGAAGTAAACTTTTAAAATGGAGAATCTGCCAAAATCTTAAGTGCGTGGAAAATGCAATTAAAGTGTGTCTAATCTCTACATTGGAATAACCTGCGCCTAAGTGTTTTGTCTCATAGCAGTTGTGTGATCAAAAATCAATAGATCTAGTGAGTGACTATCGATAGACAGGTCATCAATAAGAATAAATAATTGCCATAATTAATGACTTCATTCTAGACCATCAAACTTGTCTACTTTAACATGTAAGCGAGCCGTGTAGACAAGAGTAACGGTCTATCAAATCAACTGTAGTAAACTCGCACATTCAGAGGGGCTAATTTTTTTGATGGCTTTATTCAATTCCTTGGAAGCTAAAAACCACAAACCCGACTAGTTCACGGGTTCAAATCCATAACCGATTTTTAAAAACGACTTTCTTCATCGAAAATTATTCCCAGCTGTTGTATTGAATGATGTGAACGCGCCACAACAGGCGTGTTTTTGTCGTCATTCAACAAGGCGCATGGGAATAAAAATCGTTTTTAAAAATCGTTTAGGGATTTGAACCTGTAAACTAGTCGGGTTTGTGGTTTATAGCTTCCAATGCAACAAAATGAATGAAGCCATCAAAAAAAAATTAGCGATGGAGCAACATTAGCGCCTCCGAATGTGCGAGTTTACTACACTTGATTTGATAGACCGTTAGTCTTGTCTACGCGGCTCGCTTGCATGCTAAAGTAGACAAGTTTAATTGTCTAACTTCATTCAGGCTAATTGCTATGATCTGATAGGGACCTTTACGAGCTTGACAATCTAATTTATCTCTACTACATGTACATGTACCTTGTCAACGACGTGAGCAAATTCATGGAAAACTAAATTATAAATTATTAATTATTTGTAATAAGAATTCAAATCGGTTCTTTCTGAACAGTTTTCTTTTAATCTACATGTGAGTAATCTTTTTCTTTTCAATTTTGAGCCAAATGGGTCCAGCAAGATTTAAAGTCAAAATGTTACAACTTTCTTTATTTTTATGTAACAAAGTTGGTGCTTAGTCGCAAGTGAGTAAAACATGTTCTACTTTGCTGCGATGATCTGCCCTGGTTCGACATTATGCGCATCTGCAACTGATCAGAGGTAATCACTTGTGATTTTTAAGTATTTTTGATATTTTATTCGTGCAATATATGTCTTTATAAATGTAAGTTATATATCTACATAATTGGTGCATACACCAAACTCCCGGTTATTTCAAATGTAGGCTCTAACATATCATGTATGCGGGTTTGAACTTGTCACCTGACAACGAGAACAAAAAGTTGACCAGAAGAGCTTTCCATATGCCCTAGGCTTAAGTTAACACTTAGGCATCATCCAATGGATCTGCAATATTTTTACCTATTCTTGTGAGAATTTATTAGTTTTATTGCATTGTCCCTAAACCTTACACTTACCTTATCATATAATCAAAGCGTAAACTGCTTTGAAACTAAGACACTTTTTATAATATGCAAATAATACAAGTACAGAATCTTATTAAATAGGTCACTGATAAAATTTTTACTTTGAAAAACATTTTACAGAATTTTAGAAATATTTGTATCAAATTTAGCCCCAGGATACAACAGGCATGTGACAATGACATTACATGTACTAAACATCACCTAAACATGCAAAGATATTAAGAAATGTTTCAACTCAAACTATTTTTAACATTTTCTCAAAAGTTTTTAAATCGAAGTACCCGGTACTAATAAATGGCTCAGACAATAAACTATCTTTGTATGTACGTGTATCATGAAAAAAGTTCCTTTCTTTTCTGATTATTGCAAGGCTTGTAACAAACATTCAGACAGAGCAACTGTTGTTTAGCTTACATTTGGTTACATAAACTTCATGTTTTCATTTCAATTGGCGTTTAATATATGGGCAATTCTTATGGATAACAGTTTTTAATTTTAATACAAGATGTTGTACAGTTGTTAGCAACTTGTTGCAGTGTTATACAAACACTGACTTTTATAACAATGTTGGTCGTTAAACTGAAACATCTTGTTCATAGACGTAGTACAGGTATTAAACAAAATCACAAGTTAATTATACACATGATCCAGCTTTGATCATGTTTAATAATAAAATTTGTGTTGTTTGGGACCATTGACTTCATAAGGATATTAAAAAAAAATACTGAAATCAGGTTGAAATTAAGTGTTTGTTAGCTTTGATTTTACAAAAAAAAACATTGGAGCCAAGGGATCAACAATAAAAGAGGGCCAAGCTTTGTCCAGAATTTTTTTATTTTTTATTTGTATGTAAATAACTTTTGGGGAAAATATAAAATTTCCCTTGGATTTTTAGTTGAGACTGTTGCAATTGTTTAATTCGTGCTATCTTTATTATTGCCGAAACTATTTTTTTGTTCCAGTTTTTAATCTACAATAAAAGGATATGACAAGCTGTAACCACATCCTTGAACATCAACAGAAAATTTATATGTTCATGTTTAGTGATAACAACAGTAAGGAATTTATTTCCTGGATATATTACCCAATGACAAATATATTCCTACAGGTTTACAACACAAGAGTTACTTATATTATTATTATAAGGTCAGTGAAAGAGTACAGAAGTACATATGTGCATCAGGGAATTTTTGACACGATGTTGATGAGAAAGTTATATGTATCTTGTACATGGACAAAAGTGTTAAAAAAACAAAAACAAAATTCATGTCTTCTGTTTTCTATTAACAACGGATATCTAATACAATAATGACATGCACTGTATATTTTAGCCTAATCAATTACCCAATAGCTTCATTACATTATACTATCATACTTACATCGGCTAATCTATTAGGTTACATGTATGTATAATTTAATAAGCAAGTTATATTTGTTTGTCTATGTTTGTAGGCTACATCACCAAACTCTTTCACCTAGCCAAGCCAATCAGCATTAATGACAATAATTTCCTGATTATCAATGATATTTTTAATATTGGACACAAAGCAGTATTATTGTCGACATACATGTAGAAATCCACTGAAAAATATGCTATTTCACATTCATAAATTATACATGGGATTTATGGCTTATGCCTGTTACAGGGGAGAAATTCTCTCCCAACTACAGGGGTCGAAATAAGAGTTTTGCATTTGGCTGGACAAAAAATTTGACGCCGAGCGCAGCGAGGCTGATTCCTACGGCCGGGAGCCATAGGCCCCCATCCGCCAAGAACCCGTGGATGCTTGGAGATGCATTCTAGGCTATTTTAGAGCATTTTAGGAGCCAATTCATTCAGCTTGTATAACATCATAAAACAGGCAAATACATTTAAGTGTTTGTGTGGGAATAAGAAGAAAATTCAGCCCAAAAAATATCAAAGTCTGAAAAAACAAATAGAGCCTAACTTGTGAACTAATAAAAAAATATAACAATATATTATATAAATTGTTGGATCAGACCCAAATGAGCTTAAACTAGATGTAGTATGTATACATGTATACACACAATCTATTGTTGGGTCATTCCATACACATATTACCTGTATCCGGCACCCCTGTTAAATATTTTATTTTTTTATGTCTAAGAACATATATTTTAAGTCCATTAATTTATTTATGTGGTAGAATAAAGTTGTTTTTTTATCCAATACTTTATTTTAATCTCATGACATATTTTTTTAGTCCAAGAATTACTTTTTTCATGCAAGACTTTTTTTTTAGTCCAAGAATAAATTTTTCATCCAAGACTGCACGTGACCATCCAAGACTGCACGTGATCATTCAAGGCTGCAGAATAAATGATGACGTCATAATTTTTGTTCGAATGCGGTACAGTTCCAAAGTACTTTTAAGAAGTCGAATCAAACCCTTTCGAATTTAGCGACACACGCCGATGCAATGCAATTTCTCCCAGTTCCCAAGGACAAGTCAAAGAGACGTTGACACACACTATAGTTTGTCCTATGGTGAATACCCCTCTATTTTGTTTGGGCATTTATAGTATGACAATCTCTCATCGTGACCTACTTTAACAGTCGGACCTGTGGCTGAAGGCCCGCATGTAGCTGATTCTACTACCATTTGACAGAGAGGTATACAGGCTCGCTAAAAGTGGATGGAATAGTGGAATACACGGGGATTTTTTTGTTTTGACGGTGGCAATCTCTCCAAATTGAAATGGATTGCTCAGCGATTTACGCCGCACAAATGTAGGAGCACCACTGATTAAAAAATCCTGTTGTATCTCTTCGGAGATGCCGGTGTACTACATCATTTCATGTGATCACGTGCAGCCTTGAATGATCACGTGCAGTCTTGAATGGTCACATGCAGTCTTGGATGAAAAAAATTATTCTTGGACTAAATAAAATAAGTCTTGGACTAAATAAAATAAGTCTTGGACTAAAAAAAAAGTCTTGGATGAAAAAATTAATCTTGGACTAAAAAAGTAAGTCTTGGATTAAAGAAAAAGTCTTCCATGAAGAAAGTTATTCTTAATCGTAAAAATAAATCTTGATCTTAAAATTAATATTTGCATTTGAAATATATATTCTTAAGACTTAAAAAAAAATTCTTGGATGAAAAATGATGTCATGAAATAAAAAAATATCATGACAAAAAAATTATTATAACAAATAATATACCCCCAAAATATATTGGAATGGAAAATTTTGAGGTTGGAGTAAAATCATATTATTATTAAAGAAAAATTATATGTTGAATTTTTTCCGCTTTGACATTCCATACATAATGATCAATACAGATACACGTATTTATTTACCAAGAAAACATAATGGCAAATGGATTTTTTTGCCTTAACCAACCAATATGTATTGGCATATACATAAACTCGCGTTCTTGTTATTCTTGTGTATGCTTTGTTCAAAATGCCATTTAGCGATAGTCTCTGGAGATAATCGAGTGCAACTTCGCCTGATTACTAAAGTGGCCAAGACGAAGAACTTTTTTGAACAGTTTTATATTCATTATTATTAATTCGACAAAATTTACCAGTGGAGCGAAAGGCTGGGGATTTGTCAGATTTGTTGAACCATATGTAGCCTATCTCCAAAGAATAAGAGCGATCATCATTTGAAATCACTGTTATTGTTTTTTAAAGATATGTAACAGTGCATGCTCTTATGTCAATGTCTTAATACAATTCTCCGCAAATAGTCCACTTATTTATCAAATGGCCGGTTGCTTTGTCTGTGCTATTCTTCCTAATTTCACTAATTGGATACAGGATCTTAGTGGTTCGTCACATGTGTGATTTATCTTTCCTTGTGTTCATGATGCCCCTTAGCTTTGAGAGTGTCTTGTGTTTTGTGTCGAGTTGTTGTCATTGGAGAAAAACATATATCTGGGGGATAACAATAGTTATTGTTTGTTGGCACGCAATTGAGACATTTTGACATCGTTAATTGATTGCCCTATTCATTTAAGTCAAGAACTTACTGATCATGCCATTTACCTGATCTATTCGGGGGAGAATAACTACTGTTGCACTTTGTCGATATCTTGTAACTAACGTATTATTCTACAATACGATGAATTAGATACAGCAAATGTCTTTCTTTTTGCTTCTATCGTAACTCTAATTTACATTCTACTATCAGTAGTTGTGCATTTATTACAGGGTTGACCCTCGGTTAAGTTTGAAATTAGGACATTGGAGTTGAAATTCACCAAGATAGTAGGTCCGTCAGCTATCGCCAAGATATATTCCAAAACTAACGAAGACCACAGGATCAGAGGTTCGACTTTGTGGTGGATAACATGGTAACGTGACGTTGTTTTTCAAAAGCACGAGTTATATTTGCATATCGCTACCAGCGCGTCATAGTTTACAATTCATGAAGTGCTCAAAGAAAATTGTTATTATTAAATCAATAAACATTTAACTTCCAACATAAATAACATTATAGCATAAATATTATAATTCGCATTATATAACAGGTTTTTGTATGTTTGTGTTAGAAGGGGGGTGCTTCGTTTTTAGAAGAAATTGTGGCTCGCAGAATTTTTTCTTTCCAAATATTATCGAAGAAACTGTTGAAGCAGTATTTGCTCTGAAACTCAAGAGACTGGCACCTTTAGCTTCTATGTTGTTGTCTCTTTTTTAACATTCTATCGTATTTTGATAATATATATTATCGGTTAAATGATAGCAGATTTGTGTCAACTGTTAGGGACATTTATCCAAAATAAGCTTTTTTGTGTAACTACCGAATTACATGAGTTATGCTTATTTTTTGTCAACAAGCAGAACGGAGAAGCTAGTCGTTAATGTCAGCCTCATTTTATAGGCTAAGTAGAAGTTTAGAAGTGAGATAAATATACTTCCGGAACATTTAAACGACGACACGCAAGCCTGACTAGATTTTATGTCAATTATCTGGGTTGCTATACAGACGCGATGATGTGTGTCGTTGTGGAAGGTTCTGATATTTTGAGCCGTTTAATGTCGAGGAAAATGTCATCGAAGTACTGCATGTTTTCTTTGACCGTTATTATCTGTTGTTTCAATGGTATTTATTTAGTTTATACACTCTATGTACATGAAGCATTGCGTAAAATCGTTGACATAGGAATCCATCGATAAAACCTAATTTTTGACGACCGCCTATATTTATTAAACAGAGACTATAAAGTACATGTATTTTAAAAAATTAACCCCAATGTTGCATTACCAGGTGTTATTTCCACAGCTGTTGTTAGACTATGTTGTATCGCTTTTTAAGTTATTTATTCGTAGGATATAAACACTTGACCCCCATGTGATGATGTATGGTATCGGGTATATTGGAGGAGATATTTGTCAAATAAGACATTACTGTTAGAAGAACCGGAAACTTCACTGGAATGTTTTTTCTAACAGATGTACATTTCCACATTTTTTAAATACATATAAATACAGATATAAATACAGATGGATAGGACAATTTAACCCGAAGATACATACATGTACTAGAGAAAACCACTTCCAATTATGAAAGGGCCAAACCAATTCCAAAAAGAAATCATACCATACATACACTTATCAATTGCATATCTTTTTCAAGAAGTTACCATAATTTATTCCATAGTTAATATATAAACAAGAGTATGAAATGTTCAGTCATTTAGGATTATGTCAATGTAACTCGGCCTGCCTATTGCGGCTTGTTGCATGTTTACCAATTTTGTGACAAACGCTGGAAAGGTCGTTCTGCCATCACATAATATGGCATGCAGGTAGATAGCTCGCTATTCCATTCATTATGTATCAGCAAGACTTTATGTAAGGCTCTTGGAAACGATATCTGGTTTTCTTTCCAAAAGTCACTGCACACATGCTGGCATTCATTCAAGAGAAAAAAACACGATTTTGAATTGTTGTAATTTTTTGTTTCTTTTCGTTTCCAAGAATGGAAGGAAACATATTTCTTCTCTTAATTGGTGAAAATGCTTTGCTACTATTTTTGCTTGTCCTTGGGCTTAATGCAATTGAATTGAAAGTAATCTGGTTCCGAAATATTTGTTTAATTGATTGAGCGGATATTTCACAAATGGGAAGCTCTAATGGGGACTCGTAAATGCTGCAAAGGGAGATAATACTGGACCCTGGCGTCGCGTATTGCATTCGAAAGTGACGCAATGTCA
>JAVFBY010394379.1:0-15342 GCA_034781015.1 Tonicella lineata
CATCTCACACAATGCGGCTAATTCTTGGATCCAAGATTGACATTAATTCCCTCAATATATATTGAGATCACAAAAAACAACAACAATGAGTGTGATACTATTACTGGATCCAAGGTTGACATTAATTCTCTACATATCAAAGGGGATCACCACAAGAACGAGTGGGGATCTATAACCTAGGCTAACACACAATTACGTTAAGGATTTTAGTGAAGATTCGAATAATAAGTTTTCGAGACTACTGTTAATAGTTTAACTACTCATAACTTTGTAGAATCGGCCCCTAGGCCTATACAATTAGTTGATATATCAGTTGAACACATTACGGCCTACTTTGCTAGGTTGATGTTGGCCAATGTGGTTATTATTAGCGAACTTTGTCCCAATTATAGGTCATTTAAGAATGTTACATGCACTTGTACAAGAAAGGTAGAGTCTGCAATGTTAAGTAGGCCTATATCGTTAGAAGATAAACATATGGGGACTCCGGTCTATTTGAGGGTCCCTTGTAACTTGAACACTGATAATAGATAGTGGTCGGTCTATTTATGTCTTGGCACAGTCTTACAGTTAGTAAACCTAGCCGTCTATAACAAACAATAAACATCTTACTACAACACTGCAGACTCTCGTACAATTTGAGCAATTAATCAACGATCTGATCAGCTGCATTGCTGAGTTGCGCTTCGTCCAAAAAGTAAAGCCTGTTCGAGTCCGTTTGTTTCTCCGGGGTTTAAAAAATGGGGGATGTTCCCCGCGGTGGCTTCAGAGATCCCGCATTGGATTTACGTAATTTCTTTCCTGATGTTTTTCCACCAAAACACTGACAATTCAGTCCATAATATAAGTGAAATATCTTACAGTATGTTACGAGCTTAAACAACAAAATAAACACCAACCAGTTCTCATAAGAGCAGTTTAAAGACATGTGTGTGTCCTTTTGCGTTTTGTAGTGACGTCGAGGGTGGTTTCTTCGCCCTTAAGACTGACGTACCGTCAAATGCGTGAAATAAACTTATGACGTAAATGCCCAATCAAACAAACGAAAAAACTAACAAATACAAGCTGTGATCATTTGATGTCAGTTATTTTGTTGGCATGGGAGTTAGAGATTGTTAAGTGTACAACAGGTGATATCTTTCGGGCTGTCAGAGACATTGGCTCTCGGGAGAAATTTGCTCTCATTGTTGATATACCGGTTCAGTAACGTGTACCATGTTGTTGTTGCACGGGTAAAGTTTCTCGCCTATTGTTTCGATATCAATGCCTTCGGGAAGGCCCCTCGGTCTTCTGTGCTCATCTCCTCGTGACCTGTGCGTTAGTCTGCGCGGTCATGTTTCAATCAAGCCTACCCTAACACTTTCTAAGCAGCTGGAGCCGATCTAAAAAAAAACACAAATTACAAGACGGGTTCTGTCTGTCAGATGTAACAGCAATTTAAACAATGTCTATATTTGTCTATTTTTTTCACATGTATTAATTAGCGCCATCTGGTAGGTAAATGCGAAGCACAGGGAACCAACCAAATAGCTTGTCTCCCAATACCTCTTTTTATATTTTTTATAAATGGCGAGAAAGAAAATGTGTCGACTTGTGGGAATGAGATTGTTTATAGGCTAAGAACCACCATACTCTTCTACTTTTTATGTGGTCATTTTGCTGAATTCACCCAGTGACAAAACGAATGAAAAATGTATTGAACATAGTGACATACCTACAGACAAAGAGGGATAAATAGGCATTGCAATACGCATAGAATCAATATAGCTTGTCCATTGAATTTTTAACTATTGGCCATCAAAGCAAAGTCATTTCTAAATGTCAACATGCAAACACTCAGAGGTGCTGAAAAATGAATTCAGTAAAAATCAATCGGCTGCAAATCATCTAGCTTTATATTTCACAAGGTGTTAAAATTCCAATAAACGTTTATGTGCACTATATACCAGCCTGTCAAGTCTTAAGTCTGAATAACAACCAATCACCTCTCTCCTGAAGATCTACTACTGAATGTTTAAAGGGTGCAAAATAGCGTGCAAAATATCTAATGTGCTAATGCTGGTTCTAGACTACTATTTGAATGAATTTTGTCATTTCCCCCCTGTAGTTATCCAGGCTTGTCTTTTATGTTGCCAGTGACGTCTTGGGAAGTTTCTTCCACCCATTCGACTGGCTCGCCGTGATATAGGTGAAATACCCTTGAGTACGGCGCTAAACCCATATCTAACAAAATAGCAAACAGACAACGTATTATGTTTTTTGTTATTTATTAAAGAGTTTTCGTTACTTCTTTTTATATAGAAATGGAGCGTCAATTCCATCCAAGTTGATAGCTAGCTTGTTTAATCTTAACAGAGTGATCGGACTTACATCCAGTATGTTTTCGTCTATTGATAAATAAAGTTTCTTCCCCTCGAAAGCTGCGTGGCCCTGTTGAAAGTGAGATATGGGGCTGGAAATATGTGAATATCACCACGTTTTCTCGTCCGCCGATGACTCGTTACGATAAGCACACAAACCTGTATGTTTTAATGTAAACATTGAAGACTGCAGTATAAACTTTGACAAGTCTTTGAGAGATTACAGGGAAGGCTAGGCCGTGTTATATTCCACCCCATCAGCATAGTTTACTTTGAAAATAGCTACAGACGTAAATATACACATGTATTAGGATAGCTTTTGCCAATTTCTCTGCCCTATTGTGTATTGAGCTATGATGACTATGTCATGTATTGCTCTTATTAACTCCAGTCTTAAGTGGTATTAAAATCAGATTTAATTATAACGTGCATGTGTACCGTAGTGCCTTCTACAACGCCATGTGTTGCCCCCGGTGTGATGTAGGATGACGTCATGACAATACTCCTGTGACGTCATTCGCCAGAGGACAGTATGGGTGAACTTTGCTTAATATATTCCACAAGGCTTTCACTGCAGAACATTCTATTTTTACGGCGCTATATCCTGGCCCATATCCTCAGAAGCAATCGATATCAAGACGGATTCTTAGATTTCGCCAGATCTGTGTCATCGTTGTATAGGACTATTAATCAATGTTTGAGATTTCATTTTGATATAAAATTGGAAAAGACACGGGATATGTTATGGGTTTTGTAGATATAATGTTGTTCAAGCATGTCTTAGAATTTAATCCGCACGTGAAAAGGTTTATATATATATATTTTATAAAATTTACATTTCACCTATCTGGTAGTGTTAATACATATTTTATGATCTCTGTTTGACTAATTAAATGTCGAACTTGATATTGTACTTAGCTATTTATGTATATACTTCATTGCGCATGTCACTTACATTTTTTCTGGTCCAAAATACATCAACAGGTGCGGTTTCAGTAATTCGTTATGTAATGTAGTTTTTGAATTGTTTAAAATTTGAACAAACTTATTTTTAAATTTACTCCTTTCAAATTATACTAAGAACAAAATACAAAAAATAAATACAATATTAATTGTATTGTCATTATGCTTGAACACGATGTTAGTAGCTACCCCGAAATCTTAGAAAGATTAGTTTGCTATCCATGTAAGGCAAATGTTCTAAACTTCATAACTTCTAAATGCATACTCAACCCAGAGAATGATACTATTTTGTTTATTGTTTGTTTCATAATTTCATTTTAATTCAGCAATGAATATAAAACACGTTGGACATTAACTTGGACAACTTGAACCCAAATGCCTGTCTGAGAAGAGAGCAAAGCCTTTATACTCTCAACTCAGACACCATATTCACACAATAAAACAAGGCATGACAATTTATCCGACGCAAACTACTGCCACGTCTGTAACAGATAGGGAGAGGGGGGAGAGGCTATCGAGGAAGACTTAATCGTGTTTTTAAAATAAACTTACTACACAGTATAAAAAGTGTTTCAAACCAAAACAGCTTTTGTCTCTACTTTAAAATCAGAATAATTATGATAAAGACTTGATTTTCTAAAAAAACAAAAAACAACAAAAACGAGCAACCATTTGAAAATTAAACTCTTATTGTAGACTAAACGCTTTAGAGTTTCAAAATAAAACCGTTTATAAATAGATTTTGTCTATAGTTTAAAAATCGCATCCGTATTCGTATTCAAACATTTTACTGTTTTAATATAAAACACTTAAATATTTTAACCCACTAAACTAAAACCTTTTAAGTGTTAAGAAAATCACTTTTGTGTTTAAAACAAGGACAATTATAACTGTGTTTTTACAACAACACTTAAAGTGTTTATGGGCTTGTCCAACAGGTAAAGTCTTTATGCACACTCAAGGTGTTTTTAATCAAACACTTGACTAAAAGTTTAACATTTTATGAAACACTAAAAGAAATCCTAAAAAAATCAGAAGTGTTTTTTTTTAAACAATCAATTTTTTTTCAGAATTGTAGTGTTTTAAATGTGGGACAACAACTGTTTTGATTTAAAACACTTTTTTTATAGTGTAGTATACAATACAATTTTTTCTTCGTTACAAATATATATAATGCTAAGTTTGGCATCTTTACTTTGTTTCATGCAGATTTGATTTACCTTTTTATATTTATTTTATTTTATTTATCTCGATATAATAATATAGTTATCTTATCGTTGATTTATCTTTTTCTCTTTTCTTAGGTGATCGCCGTAGTATCTGTGTTCTTCATTGTGATTTCCATTTTATCATTCTGCCTGAAAACCCACCCGGAAATGCGGGTGCCGATCCTAGGGAATGTCACGACGTCCACGGAAGACGGGAACTGGACCTGGACCCTGGAGAAGAAAAGGACGGAGCCACATGAGGCTTTTTTCTATGTGGAGTGTGCTTGTAATGCCTGGTTTACCTTTGAAATCATCATACGATTTATAGTGGCCCCTAACAAATGTGATTTTATCCGGGCACCCGTCAATATCATTGATATCGTTGCCACCTTGTCGTTTTACTTAGACTTCTTGTTAACCAAGCTACGACTTGAAAATAACGACATTTTAGAATTCTTTAGCATTATTCGAATCTTACGACTGTTTAAGCTAACTCGACATTCAGCTGGACTCAAAATTTTAATACATACATTTAAGGCTAGCGCTAAGGAGCTGATTCTTCTTATATTCTTTTTAGTTCTGGGAATTGTTATATTTGCTGCCCTTATTTTCTACGCGGAGCGAATTCAGTATAACCCAGAGAACGATTTCACCAGTATCCCTGTGGGGCTTTGGTGGGCTATCGTCACAATGACTACTGTGGGTTACGGGGACATGGCACCCAAGACCTATGTGGGTATGTTTGTGGGCGCCCTATGTGCCCTAGCTGGAGTACTCACCATTGCCTTACCTGTGCCCGTTATAGTCAGTAACTTTGCACTCTTCTACTCGCATACTCAGGCGCGATCAAAATTACCCAAAAAGAGACGCCGTGTCCTGCCAGTTGAAGCGCCTCGCCCCAAGGGGTTGAAGGGCCCAGGGGCTCCTGTTGGTGGGCCAGCCAGAAGGATGAACGCTATAAAACACAACCACCCGGGTCCACTGGACGCCAAGTTGAGTAGAATAGGTGGGTACGATTTTGTTTAATTTTTCTTTCACTGTTAACTAAATACACGTACATGTATACACATTTCCTTTTCCAACATATATGGATTTTATTACTATTGCCGGTTTCGTAGTAATTCGTGTCATTGTTGATTGTAACATATAAAAGTATTATTTTTGCTTTCTTCTATTGCTTAAGTCTATCTTATTGTTTAAACAGACTTACGTTTCCATATGGGTCCTGTCCCTCAAAACTATCTTAGCCTAAGTTGATCTTAAAATACCATGGCGACAAGTTATTGTGTTGGTATGAGAGTAAAGGTTAACTAAGGCTAAGGTCGCTTTATGGAGCAATACCTATTTGTCTATTCTTATTCAAAAAGAAGGTTTTAATAGGGCCTTTAAGTACTGATTTTGCGGATATGATGTAATATTCTATCCAACAATGACTAAAACCATGATTTATAATCCTGTATCTGACTACAGTAACTGTCACAAAGCGTCAGATACTTGTCATAAGTTCCAAGTTCATATTACTGTCATATACTACTCAACGCCATATCATGAAAGCAGAAAAGAGATATGAGACCTGCACGATGATGCCTCCACAGGGGATTGAACCCAGGACCTTTTGCTAGCAGACTGCATGAGCTTCTGAGGCTCACGATAAAATGAACCGAATTTTCACACAAGTTAAGGCTACCTATCTCTATCAAATTTATGCATGTTGTATGGAGTATTATTTAGTAGAGTATTTATGATCGATGATTTGATGCGCTTCCCTTTTTATGATGTTTTTATCTATAAAATAAATGTTCACGCCACAGCGTATAGTTGAAATACCGCTGAATGTGGCATGAAACACCAATCAATCTATAAAATAAGTTGTGACCTCCGTGTCCAGTATTTTTATTGATTCAGCGAATTGAATATGTGTGGTTTCCGCACAAAACGTATAATTTAAGTGACTAAATATTACTAAATCAACTATTTTTGGCTTTCCGCAAAGCAATTAAACATTGATCAATACTACTGTTTGAATCTTTTTCCGAAAGTTTTTGTCATCCGGGAAAACCATTTAATTTTGAAATGCTTTAACTACATCCAGTATTCCAGATTTGTATATTTTTTTATTTCCCAAGATCTCACTCGTAGGCTACGCTCTTCAAAAGTAGCTTTGTTAGATGTTGTGTAGCTTTATTGGAATAGCTTTCTAAATCAAATCTGCCTTATTAAAACGGAGTTTTGAATTTTATCCCAATAATTCTAGATTTTGTGTTGTTTGTTTTGAAAATGTGGTGATATTTTCGTTTCTTTCTACATTCTCTCTTTTTTGTAGCCCAAGGAGGCGCCATTCAGGAAATGATACCGTTTCGTAGTAAGTTCACAACAACAACGACAACTGGGCATGGCACCTCTCACAAAATGACTGCTTCCCTATTACTTTTTCTCCTCTAACTAACTTTCATAGCTACCGAAAAGTGTGTTTCTTTTAAAATCAAAACCTTTTCCGTTTTACCATTACTAACTTTCATGATGGCTGGAAAATGTATATACGTTAAAAAAAGCCCCATCAAATTCCTTCCCGTTTGACCTTTACTAACTGCTTTCAGGGTTACCGGCACTCAAGTGTGTGCCTTAAGAAATCAAAATATTTTCCGTTTGACCTTTACTAAATTTCTGGAATACTGATGGTGTCAAAATTATTTATATTCTTAAACCATCCGTCCTGTTGTCTATACAATAACGCCATTTGGGGCTCTTTTTGTGGTCCTTTATACTTAGAGTTGTTTTAAACAGTGATACACCAAAGCGACATTTTGTGGTTTGCAGAGAGATTTCGCAATAGCCCTTGAAAATGTGTACAATCATTTCAAAATGTTGTTACAATTGACAATTTCTGGGTTATTTCGAACTCTCGTCTGCGCAACCGTATGTAGACCTATACCAGTTCACCAACACGTCTGACAGAGTGTGTTGTTCTGCGCATGCCTCAGATTTGAAAGCGAGGCTCGCTGCTATGCTAGTATGTACTGCTGTTACTATAATTTGACTTGTTTGCTGCGTTTGCGATGTTTTTGGTTCGCCTAAAAGCACCTATAACTTGTTAATGAAAGGCACGTGCGATCAGCTCATCACTTGAATGGATTTCACTTTGCAATAGGACATATGGTGTTGTTGCAGTCATGGCGGACTAGAAGTGTAGTGCACGACATTCACATTAACCTAGCTACTAATTGTTTTTTTTTCTTACACCATTTCAGCTTCGTTTCTTCACCGAAATGTTATTTGATTGTTTTCCATCCAGAGGATTGCTCGTCATCTTTCTACTCCATTTTCATTTCGAAGTTGGTCTATAATGAAGTGTTTGGAAATTATCACCATGCCATAATATCGTGCAGTAAAGGTGTCATTAATTTTCAGCCATTTTTATGTAGTGAAGAATGGTAAAACTAGTGCTGACCGCAGAAAAAAATGGTCCATTTGTGAACTGTAACTGCCTGCGTATACACCAAATTTTTAACCTCTAATTAAAATGCCACTCAAACAATTTGTAATTATGCTGACTTAAAATGATTTCTTAAACGACAAATATTACCGATAATTTAAGAAATGTTGTTAATATTATCAAATTCGTTAAAGACTGGTGCCTTAAACATTTCACTTCAAATAGTGTTTCCAAGTTTATTTATCATACATATTAAGATTATGTCTACATCATTTTTGTGCGGGTATTCAACATTTGATTAATACCTTTCGCTGGTATATAACTGGCTCGGCTATACATAGGCGCCATTTTATGTAGTGATGTTCGGAAATTTCCGTAAATCATGCGGTCCTCGTCATTGACCTCGGTCTATGTGATGATGTCGCACGACAAAAATCATGGTGATTGTTTGAATATCAACTGTAATTGTGCTTAGATTGACATTCTCTTCATTATATACTGACAAACTATACACATTTATACATTTTTCCAAAGGGAAGACTTTTCCGTATAAATGGGCTTCCCCATTTGGAAAGAATAGTGTACGTTGAAGATGGCGCCTATTTATCCCAAAGTACCCAGTCTTCGTTGAAAAGCTAGATGGAATTTGAATGATTACCAAATGGGTATTCAACTGAGGACGCACTTTGGGGACATGTTATTGGTTCATTGTAACTGACGTAGGCTAGTTTTGCAGACTCCTTAAACTAGAAAACCTTTAACATTACTCCTCAACAGTCATATTACCGGTGTATATTGACTAAACTAGCCAATCGTCATTGGAAGAGTATCCTCCCTTAGTTGAGCTCTTTTGTCTCCAACGTTCCACGCTTGATTCTGCACGTCACCATTGGTAGTAAGTAGAACACGAATTAGATAGAAAGTAGTTCCTCGTAGATTCGTATCTATTAGCTCGTGTAGTAAAAGTAGAACCTCTTAAATAAATGGTCGAATCTATCATACCTTCAGTGTTCTGCTTATAAAACTTGATGGCAATAAACTAACATCCAGGAAAGTAAAAAAAAAAAGGAGAAAAATCCCATTATACTGTAAGAAAAGTGTCTCATAAATAAGTATTTGTAATGGTTGGTTTTATAATTGAATTGTTTCTTTTCCTTATCACACTTGTCGTTTGTAATGTTGTATTTTCATCACGTTTGTTTGGTATATATGTCATATGATCCAGGACCCATTAGAACAATAATCAGATGTCACTGTAATTTATGTATGACAAAAACTTACACCTCACGTTACATATTGGTGTTGTTGTTGTACGGGGGATTAGATCTGACAACTCTTGTTTAACAGAGCGCATGCGCAATTGATATGTTCACAGTTTTTACTATGTGATCTACTGTATCATCAATACGAACGTAATAATTTTCCTTACAGGACTTACCCATGTATCAATATATATATAACTTAATTTTGTATTTTTGGTGTGATTATTTTGATAACTGGCGCTATTTTGCCTATTACAGGAAACTACGGGTTGTATTTCCATCTAGGTATAGTATGAATTCTAAACCAATCCTGGTATACTGGGGTTCCCGCGCTTTCCCCACTGCAGTTTTATTTTCTTTCTTTCATTTCTCTCACGAGTGTGTCTGCAAAACAATATGCCTCATTTTATACTCCTAATACATTAAGCTGGACCATGCTGTATAATATGGGCGTCAAGTACAAATTTTGTCTACTTCGGTAATTGTTCTATTAATCTAAAATGTTTGAATAAGGACTGTCTATATCTATAGATTTATCTCATTTTATCAACTTTAACTAAGGACGCCCTTACTGTTTCGAATTTCCCACATTCAGAGTATATTCTCTCTTTATTTTAAGACATTCATGCATGTGATCAAATCAGTACGCTCATATGCAGCGGCTTTTTATATATTTTTTATAAATACAGAGAAAGAAAATGTGACATACCTCCAACGGGGATCGAACCCTAGACCTTTGGTTTACAGGGCCAACACTCTTCTGACTGAGCTATAGAGGACATCGATAGAGCGCTCTTTATATATATTTTTATAAACGCAAAAAAAAAATGACATCCGTCCACCGGGGATCGAACGCTGGACCCTTGGCTAGCAGGGCCAATACTCTAGCGACTGAGATATAATCATAGATATATATAGTAAACATAGTATACATATCATTTAAGTCGCTGCTACAACAAGATTAACATGCCCGCGGTGGCTACTAGAGAGATCTGTTTCAGACTAGGGAGCCCGTTCGATGAAACTCTTCGGTTCAATCAGCCCAGAACACTGCGATTTCAGAGGAGCAACAATTGGAGTAGCCGGTCACATGTTAATAAAAAGTTGTAGTTGACCTCATTTAAATAGAAAAGCATTTTTATTCCAATGCGTGCGATTAATGGTGTGTTCTGGACGAGTCCGGAACAGATCAATCAAACAGAGTTGTTCAGATATACAACAAACCGATATATCTCAACGGACAACCATGTAACGTTTGTCATGTTTTTTGCTTAGTCGTTTCGAAGGTCGATGCTCTTCACCTTGCTGCGGAGAATGGCAGACACTTGATATTGCTTCCCCACTTTTAAGTTGTGACGTAATGTCTAGGGAACCAACAATTATGAAGGTTCAGACTGGATACGGTCATTATACAGGCGGAATTATTCGATAGTCTGAAATAGCTCACGTTGGTGGCTGTCGCGGGTAAATGTACCTTGTGTTATAAGCGGCTATATAGCCCCTTCTCAAAAGTGATTTGTTTCCCCTTGGATTTCTACCGCCCTTCTGTGATAGAGGCTTGAAACCGTTAGGCGTGCCCAGACCGTGCTCGCGAGTACCCACTTAGAACGACAATGCTATAGGTGGGCGTGTTTGGAGCGCTCGCCCAGCCAAGCTATCTAGTACTATATGAGTGAACTGAACTTGTTCGACAAAAGGAAGATAAATCAGTTTCGGGCTTTACTGATCGTATCCATGGCAACTGTCGTTTAACATGCCACGGGGAATAACAAGCACGCACCGAATCAGCTGCATTTGAATACAATTTATTTAAAACACATTTTCCTTGTTATTTTATTCCTTCGTGGTCCTGTTTTGCGCCCTGCCTTTATCCTGTCCTGTAACATCAAGGGTAGTTTCCTCCACATATTTGGCTGGCGCGCAGTCATGTTGGTTAAATACCCCAGAGCATAGCGTTAAACACCAATCCATCAATGGAACAGGGTTTTTACTAGATGCAGATTTTTTATCGACTTGAAGAAGACTTTGCTTCTAGTCACAGGTCAATATATTTCGTAAAGCACCCCCAACCCCTTCCCCCCAAACCCAGCCAACCATCACCACCCCAGTCCAAAAGCAAACAAATTAATGCAAATGCATTAACACTGCCCTATTTCATATATAAATCTGTACACATTGTGGTATTTGGATTGATTCAATGCAAAGATTTAATGTACACCCTAGCCCAGCACTTTTTCCCGCGTTCACGATTTTTCTAAACTTTATCTACAACGGTATGGGATATATTATCTTAAACAAAACATTTGAACTTTATAATTCTATTAAAATGTATAGATCAGACGCTATGTTTAAACCAATTGATTATAATGTCCATATAAGTTGTAAAAAGCATTTTAAAAAAAAGTTGAACAAGTATTATTTGCTATTTTATATATTCTTTTTTGGAACAACATTTTATTGATTACAACTTCTGATTTGTTATTCTAATTCACAAATTATTGTGGTATAATCCTGTATTTCAACTTTTAAATGTTACATAATCAAGTCACATAATATCGTGACGTAGACTACATTTTGAATGACGTATGCACTTTTTGTCGTCCCCAATACAGCTTCGCTTGGTCTCGCAAACCAGGCAGAACCACAATACAGTTCTGGAGCGTACAGTGGTAGGTTGACATACTGTTAGGCTGGGGTCATTGCTCAAATTTGGCCAACTTGCAGATACGGGCGCCATGTTGTTCAGAGCATAATGCAAATTACGTAAACGGAATTCCTTCAATTAAAACATCTCAAACTTGTATATTCGCAACCTTAAAGAGTTAATTTTTAATCGGGAAGTCTTTTTATTCTTTAAAATTCCAACCTGGCAGCAAAACAATATCATTCAAACTGAATCTAAAGTAACAACTCATCTGTGAATACTCAACATGCGTGTGTATATCTCGTTTATATTCCGAGGCGAGGTTAACCGATGTTGGTTCCGTGAGGAGCGTTGATTTTTTAAGTGATTTTTCTGTTGTCGAGATATTCATTACCACCACGGACACAGCAAATACATTTTGGTAGTTCAAATACTTTAGAAGCATCGTGTTCATTTTTTCATTTTTAGATAAGCATTTCGGAAAATATTAACCTAAAATTGGTCGGATCAGGTTATTCACATACCTGAACGGAATGACGTATAGCACTAAAACTGTTTACGTATCGTAACAACATGGCGTCTGGTAGTCGAATTATTCAGCTAATAGGCTCATCTGGTTGGTGACACACATTTATCTTCCCTTCCCTCATTTTCTTTTCAAGAATTATCACGATTTCCCCCTCTTTCCATTTCTCTCAGAATGCTCACGGTTGGGTTTTTTTGTTGCAAATTTTCGAATCCAAACCACTACCTCAAACCCTGTTTGCGAGAAATAGTTCTAACTTAAGACTCCAATGCACAGAAAACTGTATAGGACAAGTCAACCCGTATCAAAATAATTTTCGTTTTGTTTTTGTTTATTGCATTGCAGCAGCAATTTTGTAAAAACCCATCGACAGTTTCCGTCTCCTCTATGGCTGCGTTTGAGCGTCTTCCCCGTGTGTGGCCCGACTCGGGTTAATCTGCCGCCATGCTTCTCCGGGGGATAACCTGGACGCGTCTACGTATTTAGAGGGGAACAAACGGCTTGACCAATCAAAACTATCCCCTTTATTTGGTGACCTTTTTCCGATTGACTTTACTGTTCTTCCATGCTGTCCACCATATTGATCACGTGATGTTTTCTTTCTTCTCCTGATATAGAGCAGGGTAAGTCGGGGGATGCCCCTGAACGAAGAAGTGTTACTCCTGAATAGATCCGTTGTGTGCGCGTGAACGTCTAAAAGCACACCTCGGCAGACTCTGGGAGCCGCGGGGCACTCGCGCAAACGCAGCCGTCATGGAGCATTTACCATTGACGCATTGAATATACCAACCTATTTGAAAAGGTTATACGGACGATAATTTATGTCACAAATAAACTCATAACTAAATTGAAACAAATTACATTTTTCATTTTTAGATAAGCATTTCGGAAAATATTAACCTAAAATTTGTCGGATTTTTCGCATAACGGATAAAGCTAATTGCAATCAAGTTTGCTTTGAAACCGTTTAAGCAAAATTAGTGGATATAATGATATCACAAAGAGGCTTGTGTCCTCCATTTGTATCTTATTTCTCGGTTGTGTCAATCTCATATAAACCAGTCCTAAATATCCTCGTAAAAAAAAAACACCCGAGATCTCTACAGTTCACCGCAAAACTTCTCTTATGAGCTGATCAACAAGCACGCCATTAATATTTAATAGTTAATACTAAAGATTGTAACCTCTCCTTGCATTCCCAGAGTTATGTACTTATAGCCTCATGCACAAAACACTATATCTTTCTTACAAGATTCTTCTTTTGAACGCTCTGGAAACACATCGCATTCCTAAAATCTGTATACTTTACCTTCCAGTTCATTTCCGGTTGTTTTTCATGACCACTCCTTTTTTTACTGACCCAATACCACAGACCGGAAGTAGAAACACAAAAGCATTGGGATAACTTCCGGTTTCACCAAAACCCTTATTCTCACTTCCTTTAATTGGGTTTTGCATTATGGAATATATTTTGTTGGACTCACATCTTTATTTTTTTCTTGGACTTGTTTTTTTCAAAATCTAAGAATAGTTTCCTCCCAACCTGATTAAAATCATATATATATTAGCTCCCTGGCATTGTAATGTCGCAAGGTAGATCTGAGAACATAATTTAGCAAACAGTGTTCAATGACGTCAACTAGTGTGGGGTTCAAGAAAGGTCACCGTTTAAATTGTCCAATGAAAAATCATATAATAGGAAGCATAGACGCTTGTAATCTAGGGCAGTCCCAGGGGAATCCCCTTTTTACCCACCTTGGATTGGTAGGCGGCCCTCTGATTGGTCGTAATGGACATCATTTGGGGGAGTTTGTTCTCAGACGTACATCGCGACAATAAAATTACCGGGGAGCTAATGTAGATCTGATTTTAATCAGACTGGAGAGGTATCAGTACTATAAAATGAGACGCCACTGAAGGATTTGTCAGGTGCCACCAATTGCCAGTGTAGATCTCCGGCACAAGATCCAAGGGCCGTTTTGTCATAGGAATGGCCAGCACGGTGGCTTATGCATTCCTACCCGTAGCGCCGATTGATACGTTTCTATGGAAGATATAGTAACCATTGTTTCCCATTCTTCGCAGTATCGCGGTGACCGACACGGCCTTGTTTGTCGGATTTCCTTGGCTTACCCGTAGACTTTCCAATAGAACTGCTTGTCTGGGTAATGTTTGTCTATCTGTTCACGGGTGTGTATCTTGCCACAGATCATTATAGTTAAGATTAGAGTAAGATCCTTGGCGTTTTTTAAATTATCTGCCAGTACCAGGTCTATCGAAAAGGTTTTGTTCTTCATGTGGTTTGAAACTTATGCTCAAACAGGTTGCAGTTTTTAAAAACTTAACCTTTTGGAGGAAAGGCATTTTAAGTCATCGTCCTTAGATAGCTTTCGCGATATTCTGAGGTACTTTATTCTGTCCGTTTGTGTGAATCTTGTTACGGGTCGTGTTTATACAGCATTAATACATTTTAAATCCTCAATGAGCGCCAAGAGTAAACCAGAGCCGAGATGATTCACATAACCCCGAGTGTAGCATTCGATTTCGCCCGGGTTTTCTCTCGCCGGCACTTGTGGCGGACTGCTTTGTGAGTCGAGTAATAGTTTTGGCCGCATCGATAGCTATAAGGTGGACCTCTCTTATCCCTTCAGGGCTTTTGTTTGGTCTCAGAGAAGTGATCTTGGTGTGGCAAGACTTTCAGACTTTAGGTTGTTAATGACTGCACAGTAATTTGCTAGGGTTCCTAAAATCAGGGTTCGCCGTATGTTAATCTGTTTTAACGAAGTGTTGACTACGCTTCATTGGAGTTAGCTAGTGAGCTTTACAGGCAAAATCCATGTAACTCCGCACGGTTCCTTTCGTGCGTAGAAATAACTTTGAACTCACCGCCTTTTTCCAAGCTGCTTATCCCGTCTTTTCGTGTCTGTATGTAGTTTGAACCTAAAC
>JAVFBY010394490.1:0-15339 GCA_034781015.1 Tonicella lineata
GAGAGAGGTGGATTTGTTTTCAAAGTAAGCTTTTGGTGGGGGACTTGCTTGCTACTCAGCTTGTTTAAACTGATTGTTTATTGGGCTGCGTCATTTGCCTTTTTAGAGGAAATACAAGTAAATGTTGAGGTTGTTGCAAATCAGGTGATTAAAGATGAAAAAGAAAGGCGCATTCTTTAAATAATGGATTTTTGTGTAAATAAAGATAGGTTTCCTATATATTTTATAAATGTAAAGAAAGAAAATGTTACATGCGCTCCTCCACCAGGAATTGAACAACGAACCTTTTTGGCTAGCAGGGCCAACACTACCGACTGAGCTTTAGAGGCTGATGGTAGAGTGATATTATTAAAATCTACCATTTTGTTTTTCTAAACGTGGAAACAAAAAAAGAGTTGTGGGCCTTGATAAACCTCCAGTAGGATTCCAATCTTGAGAACCTTTTCCAAGAAGAGCCAATAAGGTCCTACTTACATAGTTTCGTCAATATAAAGATAGAAAATAACTTTCTCACATTGGAATTTGTCAAACTTCTGAAATATTTTGGATTCAATATAAATTTTAAAAATTTTTATTTCAGTATTTATCATATGTCATCCATCTATTGTTGTCATCCACAGAAATACTATGAAATATAAATTCTATTTATAATCTGTATTTTTCTTTGGTCTTCTCATGCTGTCATCCACAGAAATAGTCCTCAAATGCTGTGAAATAGAGTGACGGGAGGTGGGTCAAGAATCAACAAACAGTGTGTTAGGACACCAGCAGTCAAGTATTCTCACATGGGCGACTCAAATGGGAAACCGGGGCAAAGAAAACAAACTTTAATTGAGTTGTTCTCTTCAGGTTCAGAAAGCAATGGAATTGAGAGTTTTGAGGTTAACTTAGATTTCACCGATTTCTCCCTGGTCAATATGGTCAGTTTGTGGTCAGAATGCCCCATGTGGGAATTTTAGCACCCGCCTTGACCACTGTGCCACAGGGCAGTATCTGCAGGCCTTGGTCCTGTATAAGCCATATCTATTCTAAAAATATGTCAAGGAGAGCCTCCAAAGGAGGGAATCTTTACAGGGAGGGGGCATTCATGATAGACAGTTATTGGTCTGCTGAGCAGGTTTCCATAGGCTTATATCACACAAGTTGGAATTGCTTGTTGGCACAGGAAATGTGAAGAAAGTCAATAAGTTTCACATTTACAGTGCTGTAAAACTCCAATCAAACAAATCAGATATTAAGTTGTGACTTAACAAGGTTTTACTTAATACTGTTAGTGCAAAGTGGTCATACACCTTAATAGATTATGACATTAAAGCGTAAAGCCTCTTTAAGCTAAATTTTTATTGTAGAAAATGAGAAGTAAAAAATTAAATTTCTTTTATTTAAGAAATGTAAATACTTCTTTTAAAACTTATTTAACTTCATTAAGTATTAGTTTAAGCAAAAAAAAAACCTAAAGAAAATTAGGGAATATGTGCCCAGTTGTTAAAAGTTTCTCGCACTTGTTTAGAAATGTAGAAGAACTAATGTACTTGTATATTTACTATCACCACATGTCTTGACAGTTCAAAACAAACTGGATTGTCTTACCTCCCTTTGGGGACTCTTTCGTTTCCTGTGTAATTTTATCTATTGAGAAAGTAAGATCTTCATTGCTTGTTTATATAAATGCTTAGTGCAACTTTAACTCTAATTCATTACTTTTACTTATTATATTAGATTGTGGGAATTATGTTACAGTTCTAACTGTACACAACACATTTTGTCTAAATATTAAAATTTCACTTTGCATAACCCACTGTCGCCTTTAAATCAAGTAGGCCTAGGACTTTCATTTCATGACATTGATTTCTGCTGTTTTGAACTGTAGAGAAACTGCTATCTAACAGAGTACAAGTAAGCCTTACCCAAATTATGACTAAATAATTGTTTGGTCGATGTTTTTAGCACTGTGCTCAGGTATTTTACCTATATGTTTGGCCAATATATAACACTGCTGTTCAGAGGTATTTCACCTTTATGATAGCGTTACAAAGTATTGACTTCTTCCTGCGCTTTTTAAGTTCAAAATTTGACACTAATAGGCATATATTCAACTTGCTTAAGATGGCTCCAATATTTTGGGTTACTCATAAAAAAAAGTGTTTCATGGCTGTAACAGATGTTGAGGGGCGTTTTGTGTAATGAGGCAAAGTGAAGACTTCTAAGATAAGGTTCCAAGAAGGTTATCGACAGTGAGAGAAAATGTCATTTTCCTTAGCGATAGGAAGCATTAGAAAAAAAGGCTCCCTCCAAAATTGAAGAGTTCCATATGCTGATGTGTTTATTCTACTGCGTCATGTAATCTTGCCGATTGAATGACAGTTAAAAAAAAAGGTCACATCATGTTTCTGTCTATTTCTTAATATTTCTTTTATGTCAACACATGAACAATTTTTATTTTGTTTTATAATAAGATTTGATGGCCAAATATGTCAGATTATTCCATTTTCTTTAAAAAGTTTTACCAACCTAAAATAATACTTTCTTCTCCATTAGCTTTTCTGACTCAAACAATTTATCAGTTTCTTTTTAAAAAAAAGTCGCAAATGTTTTTCTTTTAAAGGTTCAACATAATTTAGGTTTTATGCCTACATGTACTTTAGAAACATATCTCAATTTTTTAAAATCATTACCAATTTTACCTAATGGCTATACACCTGTGTGTTCTTTATTATGTGTTCTGTGTTTACCGTCACCGTGTCATTTAAACTTTTTCATCCTTAACCCAAGCAATTTGTTCACACTTGGAAATTGAAACTGTCCTCTTTTATTTTACCATCCATAAAACTAGACCGACGTTAACAGACACTTTGCGGTGTACAAATTGAGACATTTCTTAAATAATGGTTACTGTTGTTGCAAGAAAATGAAGTCATTATTCAATGAAACTTTGGAGGTTTTTCTTGTCAGTTGTTGGCGAGAAATGGCGACCTTGATTACCGCTAATGACTCAAGCAAATATTTATGTCCCTTTCAGCAACCAGAAATGCCAAGTATTTACTCAAGTCTTCTTTAGTCGGTGGAAATACATTCTGATGCTGCGCAAGTCAGGGCAGACATATATATCATCTGTTAGAAATGGGCGTCAAATTTGTTAAGCAATAGCATAGTGCGGAAGTGTCATAATTTGTAGGCCCTACTATGGTAAGGCCTACCATAGAACAAAATGTAATTGTTAGGAAATTTTTTTAGTTTTGTTTTAATTTATCAAATAAAATGATATGAAATTTATTTTTTTCGGGGAAAATTTACAACAAAATATAACGCTTATTTCATATAAGTCCAGATTTTAAAATTTTCTTTTTAGTACATTTGGATGCTTTATATATAAGCTTAGTCTTTACTCTTTCTATTTTTTTTTCATGTTCAATAATGCTTGGCCATGATGTATGTAAAACCAGAAATTTCTACAGTACAGTTTTTTTTATTAATGTCTTAATATGCAAAACACTTTTGTTTTCAATTATGACAGTATATTGTTTTCAATATTTTCGATCAGGATAGATAACACTTTCTTAGTCAGTTTCTAGTTCAGAAAATATTGCAGACTGAGCCTCGTATGTGTCCGACTCGAATCCACTTTAACCTGTGTAAAGCACCGTTGACGTCTCCTACAGACTCCTAGTGTAGCCAGTTGGTTGAGTACTCTAGGTGGTCTGCATTTACTGATGGCGATTTGTTGCCTGACTCAGGGTTTGATTCCAATAAGGGGCTCAGTCCCCAAAATTTCCCGAACTAGGATCTGTTCGAATTAAGGAAGTGTTACCCAAAATAACGAAAATACTGTTCATGGTCGCTTCCTAAATGACACATTAATTATTTCAATATTGTTTTCATTGTGTGGGTTATCTTTAAAATATTAATTTCAGTTCTACTTTTGAACTTTAAAGATTGAACATTATCTCGGTTTCAAACTAAAGATAACTGCTGTTGATATGGAGCCATCTTTGGTTCCATTTCTAGATTAACTCCCTTTCATCTGCTGATTTGAACAAGGTTTGACCCGTGACCTTATACCATAAAGTGGACTGATATCTGTTGTCAATTTAATAATCAGAGGAACCATCCACTGTCCAAACTGTCTGTTATTCCAAAGAAAACAATCAAGAGAAATGTTTTCTTTTCCTCTTGCCTCCTACTCATCTCTTCCGGTTTTGTTTTTCCTGATGTTCTCTGGTGACTGTGTTCTTGCCTGAAGACAAATTGTAGATCCGTATTGTACTATTTAAGAAATAATTACAAATGAACTCTTTGATCCGCTTTCATTTTTCCTTTTGTGAAAAAAAAATCACCGGACATTTTAATAGTTGTATGAAAAACCAACATGTATTTTCTTTTTGTAAGCAGAGGGAATAACATCAAGACTCCACCAAGATTCTGTATTAGCGGCCTAAATCAGGCACCCGACCGTTGGACCTCTGTACATGTATGTGTATGATTTCAAGCATTGCAATTTGCTATAGGCTAGCTAATATACTAGAGACCCATTAAGCAATATGAAAGCTATAGAATAAAGATCAAAAGATACACAAGCAGGACATATCAGATTTGGACTAATGATATAAATCTGATTAACAGCATTGATTTAATCCCCTTTGATCACTATTCTGAATCGGATGTAGACTCTATAAAGTATTATTTACTCGTTATAAAATCTTTACCTGTTCATATATCATTTGCTGAGTTTACTTTACGAATAGCACCACATTGATAAGTCACGTATAACGGAAAACCTTTACAACACGGAGATGAAAAAATTAGAAAGAAAGAAGAAATATTTTCATAACACAGAGTTGGAAAATATATTTTATTCATATATTTATAGACTTTGTAACAAATAATTACTATTTTTGTTTCTTTCAAAATCTCATTTAAATGTTTTTTTAAAACCATAATAGATAAACATGTATTTGACATTATATTTGTTAAATAAACAGAAAATCCCTGACATTAGTGTATATGAAGAAGTTATTGATTTGTGTTTTCTGTTTGCTGCCATACTAATACTGGGCATTAAAAAGCCTTATATGCACCGTATGGATCCATATGGAGCTGGATGTTTTAATAATGTACCAGATATTCTCCCGAGGCGAATTCAATACTGGAATCGTTGGAATATCATTGGTACGGGAGATGAATCATTGATTAGTGGAGAAGGTTTCCTATTAAGACTAGTTTATTGCATAGAGGAAAATAAAAAGCTGTTGTCCGTTTGCTTTAAATGTAATGCTGTTTCTACATAGAAAAATAATTATGAGCTGAGTGATCTGTGTTAGTTCGTGTGAACTTTCCTTCACAAATTGAGCTAGCTGACATGTTGTCATATGAGTGAAATAACCTTAAGTACGAGATAAACCACGTTAAAACAAACACAAATCTCATAAAATAAAGGAAGTACATGTATATTCAAATGAAGAAAATCTAATCAATCTATATTGGTGATAACACTAATTGTACCATAGAATATAATGACATGCAGGAATAGCCTGTGGAATTGTCATGCTGTATCGAAGTTGTCTAAGAAGGGGATACAAGAAGATCTTAAAATAGCATGAGAGAAGCTTAAAATAGAATAAAGTTCTCAAATTAGCTGACTCTATGCAATATTGATCAAACTTATTCTATTAAGCTAATCAATCTATAAGAAAAAGAGACTAAATATAGTTGGGGATACTGATATATGTCTATTGTAGACCTAAAATAAGATTTTAAAAATCTAAAATAGATAATTGTGGTGGCAATAAATTCAAGGAGTCTATTGCAGGTATTTTTCTTGGAAGAAGCTCCTGCCTATGTAATATTTATCAAAATTGCTTCCGTTAAGTAAGTAATAGACCAATGGGATTCAATGAACTGGGCGGACATGTTGAAAGGTTACCACTGAGACTAACTAATGTCTATTTATATGTGTGCTGCCACCTGTGTATCTACACCACATGGTTCTAAATGGATAGGGAGTTTTTTTGTGTGAAATAAATCAGTAAGATAAAGGAGAATTTTACTGGATAAGATTTTAAATTCAACGTGGTTTATCCTAAACTGATGAGGATTTTGTTTCTGGAATAAATCAGTGAGAGAGTTTAAGAGTTAATAAAAAAATGACTGATACAGTACACCAAAAAAAAAAAATAACCTATTGATGCAGTCACTCTCATTAGGAATAAAGATTAATTTTATGGAGTACTGTATTTAACATACAAGTTTATGTTCAAATACACTGAAATATATACAAAACATTCATCTTGAACACACAGTGAAGTCACCCAGACCACACTGTAAAGTGCCTCTGAACACATGGTTAATTATTAGGTTAATTTGTTGGTGTACTGTAAAGCATAAAGAAACTGCATGTCTTCACCAAAACATGCATGTACATGTACTCGTCACCCCTGGAAAATCATGCGACTGTGCGACCCACGGTCGCGTGAAATCTTACGTCAGGTGAGAAATTTAAAAATAAAATTAAAAAATTTAAATTTTTAAGTTTTTAATTTTTTGAAAGCACTGAGAAAACTAATTAATGCACATTTGTCAAAGTTCCTTAATTGAGATGCTTACAACGTCTTTAAAGAGTACCTTTCAACTTTTATAATATGTTTACAAGGAAACATGATTTTGACTTTCAGAACGACTGTAAAATTCACATATGTCTTTGAGCCTTTCACTCAGCAGAACCCATAGTCTATGATATCTACATCTGATAGCCACTGTCACCATTTATCACTGAATTACCTGACCTTTAAGTTCCTTAGATACCAGTCAATGATATACTGGGGGCGGCCATTTTGGATGGTTAATCACTTGTCATGGGTAGGCTCCATCCACACATCACCACACTGTAGGATTTATGCTATACTTGACAGTGAAAGCAGGAAGATCCCAGATAACAGGAGATTAATATCCATCCAGATTGCATTGTCTGCATTCAGGCTATAATGTTCTATCATTGACCTCTGTTCTGCAATTAGATACATTTCTTCTGTGAAAGCGTTGCATTTTTGTGCAGGGTTGCCAGCTGACGCAAATATATTGTTCATTTTTTTTTTTAATGACCTATATGTGAAACCTTACATTTTTACTATGAAACTGCAACATTTGTGCACATAATTTGCACTTGAATTTAATACTTTTATTTAAGAAATATAGCCATCATGTTTCCAAATGAGCTACATGTATGTTCCCACAAATAGATAATTTTTGTACATCTGGTACTTCAATGCTAATATTTGTACAATTATTTTATTATGCATGTACCTCATTGATCTTTAATGGCCACTTTTGGATAGAGCTGGCAAATTATTAATAGTTGAAACAAAATAAAAACAATTCTACAATTTAACAATTACATGTATATACATATACTGTATGTATTGTGAGGTAAATTTTGAAAGTAAAACGTTGCCTAATATAAAGGTTCAAGTAATTTATGGATTTGCCTAGTAATTCCTACATACACATGTACTTAAAAAAAATCCAACTTTGATATTACTATCAAATAAATTCTGTTTGATATTCGGATTTCATTTATAAAATAGATCCTATCAGAATTTTTTTTTTTGTGGTAAGCTTATATTATTTGTGTCTGCTATATTTGCTTAATTCCTCTCTACGGTATTGTCTGATAAAAGACTGTAGGGTCTGTCTGTCTGTCTAGAAGCTCTTTCAAATTTTGCTTTCCTGGCCAGCATATACATGTAGCTTCATACACTGTATGTAATATATTGGCTTTCCTAATTCTCCGTTTTATTCTTGGAACATTTTTCCTGGTTTATAGCACTAAGATTCTTATTCTGTAATTTACCCATTATACACCTGGCGGCAGTATGGCCAACAAATGGGACAACCATGTCGAGCAAACGATGTCGACATTTTATCAGCCGTAAAGAAAATATTATCTATCAACAAAAAACAGTCTTTTTAAAGCAGAGGTATTCCCATGGAAGACTTATTCTGGTGTGTGTTACATTCCTTGTTGCATTTGGCTGGTTGCCACGCCAACAGAAATGTATAATGGCCGCCTTGCTCCTTGACTTTGATGGCCATTTAGTGGGTTTATCAGGAAAATAAGCAATGTTGACTAGTGTGTTTGATTAGCAGGGGTTGATAGACAGCAATGCTAATGTTTGTTTCCATTAAGTGTAATATCTTTAACCCCAGCCATATATTATTAGCTAACATTTCATAATAGACATTTTGAGCAGAAAATGTATTTTTTGTTGGGTTGGGTTAAGATACAGTACATATTGGATGCCTGCTAAACAAAGCTCTTTCTTTAAAGCTTTACAAAGGTTGACAGCTCAGTAATTTGTCTCTGAAGCTTTGGAAGAAGTAGATGTATTCATTTATTTTGGTAGACTTGGTTAGGATTTTTATGAACAAGAATATAACTTCTGTATGGATGGCAACTTCTGAATAAATTGGTTACAATATTTTAATCTCATTCCAGAGATCGTTGTGTCAAGTAACGATTTATCATTACTTGAATGATAATGATCTATGGGATAAGATTAAAACATTGTAACAAATTGATTATAAGCTTAAGTTATTCTTGTTAATACCATCCTCAGATTCCAAATGCCTGACTCATTTAAGTTCAGGGTTATGATTTCACAAAAGGTCTGATAGTCGATGCATTCTTACAATATTACACAAACTCTTTGAAAACAACTACTGAGTCTAGTATGATTCATTTATTGATATGATCAAAATTATATAGTTATAATGAAATTAATACAGATAATAAGTATTTGCTGTGAACTTATTAAAAGACATTTATTGAATGTTAAACATATTAAGTTACAAACATGTACATCCAATTATTACGCATAATGATGGCTGCAATTACAATCAATGTGCATTACGATGTACCACAATTAACTGTTTTTAATTTGCCTACATTTTAGTAATTTGTCGACAACCCATTGATATACAATTTATATTGTTGTGTGTTTTTTTTTTGTTTTTTTACTGAATGAAAAATGAATGAAATCATCCAGAGCTATAACATTGTCAGCTAAATGTTACTCAGGATTGAGTTTGATAACTTAGTTCAGGCTTATATATGTTTCATAAATATATTTTCTAAATGTCAAAGAAGGAACAAATTGTCATGGCTTTACCTGGAGTTAAATGGAAGTAATTTGGGTGATTGGTTGACCACTGACTGAACTGTAGAGGTTCAATAGAAGTATATCCTCAGAGGTATATAAATGTACTTATAGTATATTTTTCATTCTCTTTGCAGCACAATGTCGGACGGCTTTAGGAATGCAATCAGGGGCACTTGCTGATAACTCCATAACGGCTAGCAGTTCATACGATGAAGGGACAGTTGGACCACAATATGCCAGGTCAGTGTGCAACATTCAACATAATTCTGTCATTTCAAACATTATACAATTTTAATACCAAAAGTTCTTTTTTAACAATTAGACATAGGCATACATGTTAGCTTAGGCAATTGAAAAAATGGGATAGAGATATTCCAATTGGTTCTTGTTTCACAATCAGAACATTGTTAACATCTCTTATAGTAATACTATAACATTGTAAACATCTCTTATAGTAATACTATAAGATATGTTTACAATGTTCTGATTGTGAAACAAGAACCAATTGGAATATCTCTATCCCATTTTTTTCATTGCCTAAGCTAACATACATGTATATGCCTACGTCTAATTGTAAAAGAAGAACTTCCAGTAAAAGTGCTATCCCAAATTCCCCATAATTGTCCAAGCTTACATAATCTCAATATAAAAAGGCATGCTATAGACTTTAATATGAGAATTCTTCCTCTTGAACAATGACTTTGTCTTCATTATTGCATGCCTGGCGTTCTGGTTACCCTCTTGATTCAGTCAATAGTAATATCCTGTCTGTATGAACTCAAGCCGAATTGAACCAGAGAATAAGTTTCATGGTCTATGTAACACTGTAAAAGCTACCGTAGTTGATTTAAACCACAGACGTCCAGTAACTGAAGATTGCCAGTATGGAATGGAAAGAAAACATTCCAAAGCTATAGATTCTACAATTGTTATATACATGTATGACAGTGGTTTTTGTTGCTATCTTAATGTATTCAGCAATATTATAAACAGAATTAAAATTAGTGGAAAGATTACACCGGTGTCGCAAATGGAAGTAGAAATAAGACAGTTTCAGGGAATACACAATAGTTCTTTCTAAATGCTACAGTTCACCAGAAATTAGCCTAATCATGATTTAAGTACACAGTGTGTTCAGACTGAACACATGATGAAAAAGCCTGAACACACAATGAAATCACCCTTTCAATAATTTTGGGGTATATTGTAGGCCTACCCATTGTTTTTATTCAATGGACAAGACAACTCCTAGACTTCAAAGATGTTATTAAATAGAATTAAAAGGAAAATATTTTTGACTTGGTTGAATTTTGTTGAACAAGCAAATAGAAATAAAAACAGTAAAACTTTAATAAATAAAATTGCCAGTTTTGTTGTAAAACAAAAAAAAAGTACTTGCATTGTAAAATTAGAAATCTACCTTTAATCAATGACTGTCTTGTAAAGACTTTGACTTAAAAAATAGACAAGCAATTTAAAAATACAACAACTACATTGACATGTATGCTCCAAAGAAAAAACTGTTGTTAAGTCACAAAAAAACAACAACTTCTGAGCATTTTAAGATGAGAATTCTTCCTCTTGAACAGTGACTTGATTCTCTTTGTTCTATGTCTTGTGTTCTTTTAACCCTCTTGACTGAGATTCAGTCAATAGTAATATCCTGTCTGTATGAACTCGACCTTGAGTTACAGAAGAGAATGAGTTTCATGGTCCATGTAACAATGTAGACAGCAGAGAGTTGATTTTAACCACAGACTTTCATCAACTGAAGATTGCCAGTATGGAATTGAAAGAAAACATTCTAGAAATACAGCTTTAACATTTGTAACTTCACATCAAAGTTAAAATCCTAAGACATGATAATCTCCTAAGAAAAGTTTGATAAATTAATTCATACTGAGCAATTAAAGATAAGTTATTTTCAATATATCCTACCTTTTCGTGGCTGCTTGACGTTACTTAGAAAAAAAGATATAAGAGAACTCATTTCAAGCTGGAAGTGTTTGTTGATAGGAATCTGTATACTGTGTGTATATGATTTTCAAGCCTGTTTATAATGCAACTGTTGTTTGCCTTAGAACAGTGATTGTCTTATCTCTTATCTTATTTTTTGTATCTTAACTGCAGTACGGTTTTCCAATAGCAGTAGGTAAATATTTTTTTTCAATTAATTGATATGGAAACTACCAAATAAAAACGCATTTTGACGCTTCAAAATTTGGTTTATGTTAGGTTTTGATTTTAATATCAACCTTTGTGAGATTTTATAGCGGGTGCACATGGTTGACAGGAGCTCCATGATGCCCAGGGGCTCTCGGAGCTACAGTACAGCCCTCATCAAAAAGCAAGCCCTAGTGCGCTTGAGTCCACTAAAGCGCATTAAAGCATGCTAGAGTGCACCACAACCCACAATTAACAGACAGTCTACCATTGGAGTTGCGCATTAAAGCGCACTAGAGCAACAGAATGACACACTACTTAGTGCGCTAATTTGCTTTTTGATGTGGGCTGTACTGTAGCTAATGGGCATCAGAAAACAGATTTGTTGTGATGTCCTGCGTTTGTTCTGTCGTTGTCCTGTGCTGTCCTTTCTTATGTTGTCAGTGGCGTAGAGAGTTGTTTCTTCGACCCATTTGGCTGACCGCCATCATATACATGTAGGTGAAATACCACTGTGTATGACGTTAAACCCCAACCAATCAATCAATCAATCAACCAATCAAACAAGCAAACACAAGATTTTATGGATTATAAATAGTGAGTAGTCATCCATTGACTATATGCTATCCTAGACCATTGATTGGTCAACATTCTAGCTACTGGAAGCAATCAGCAATACCCGCCATTATTTGCTGTAACCATTCTTTGGGCTTTCTCCATACACCAAGTTCCTTAATGTGTTTGTCTCTGGTCTGTATTTCGATGCACTCAAAAGCTTTCAAAATAATTTCTAACAGACTGTCTGAAAGTCCATTTTCTTTGAAATCTGTCACAGTCTCCATAAAGTCTCCTCTTTCCTTTTCTGACGAACATTCTGAAATTATTCTGATCTATATTTAAGCAATCGACAAACCAACTACAAATGGCTTTCATTATGTTCAATGGTTTTTGATAAATGTCTCTATTTGTGAAAATCACACAACATCAAAGTTTTGCTCAGACCATTTTGTTAACATTTAGAGTGTTCTTGTCCAATACTACATATTTTTAATGGATAGATGTAAGTCAATCAAATTGAGGTGACCATGATGGTCAAGTAGACTCTGAAGACGTTTACTAACTACAAAATATATAAAAAATGTGGAATTGTTCTCACCATGCTACATGTACATGTAGGCCTATGACTACAGTATGTTTAATTACTTCTCAAGTAATTATTGTGAAATACATGTAAGTTCATAAATTTTTGCTGTGGTTGCAAATTCCGGAACTTTAAAGATATATATTTCTGCTTTAAGATTCACTATCAGCCACAAGAGTTGGTGCTGACTCTTGTAAATGAGGAGTGATCATTGATTGACTAGTTGCTATACTTAACCATTGATTTCTTAAGATCGATTCTGCTAGAAGCAAACCATTATTTGCTGTAACCGTTCTGTGAACTTTCTTCATACACAAAGTTCCTTAATGTGTTTGTCTCTGGCCTGTATTTCACTGCACTCAGAAGCTTTCCAAATAATTTATAACAGACTGTCTGAAAGTCCAATTTCTTATAAATCAAGAGTCCATTAAGTCTCCCCTCTTTCCTTTTAAATCTGACAAACAGTCTGAAATTATGTTGATCAATATTTAAGCAATACATGACTTTGTTGTGATGTCCACTTGCGAAATGACATTGTTACTTTACGTCCAAGCGGGGGTCAATTTGCTATTTTTAAAATTAGGAGGTAACAATATTGCAGATAATGAAACAAAAGTAAATAAATTCCTATGAAACTGGCCTTTATAGGACTAGAAATGTTATTTTCGCCAAAAGTAATAATTTTGCAACTATATTTTTCTTTAAACCAACATCCTGCAATTTTAAAGTATAGACAGTTTGCGCCACTTTGTTCTTAAGTAACGTCATTCCACAAAGGGATGTCATTCAGTGTTTTCTGAAAAATAGATATTGAATTAAAATGAAAAGTCGTCAATGATGACTATTAAATAATGTCCTAGAGCATTGATTAGAAGCAAAAATTTAAACCTGTTATTATTTACTGTATCCATTCTGGTCTTTCTTTCTACACAGAGTTCCTTTAATGTATTTGTGTGTGCTCCCATATTTGCCTGCTCTCAAAAGGTTTCCAAATTACAGATCTGGACTTGAAGTTCATTTTCTTTTCGTGTCCATTATTTGCCAGGTCTCTTCCATCTTAAATCTGCTAAATATTTAAAAGCCTTGAAAAGCTGCAATTAGTCCTAATGTGCCACTCCATAGAGAATCCAGGAATTTTGGTTGAAATGAGTTTTAATACTTTGTGAAGGAATTCACCCATAGACATTTGGTTAGTTTATGAAGCCATGAAATACAATTATTTTGAAGAAGATTTTTTTTAGGCCAGAATGTCACCTTAGCATCATCACATTCAAGATTTACTTTTCATTGCATTTAATTATTTCATCCATGTAACTAAGGAAATTGGAGAGAAATTATATTATTTTTAGCTCTGACAATTTGAAGACAAACATCTGTTGCAGGACTTGATCTTTTAACCTTTCTTTATTAAATTAACTTGTAATTTAAGATGTCAGAATATTTTATTTTTTTTAATACTAAAGTGCAGAGTAGCAGTAATAAAAAACTTGGGATGTCAAATTCTTCTGGTTTATGTTAGAAAAATTCTATTAAAGATGACATCAATTTCTTTACTTACATTTCACTCTCTGTGTGAAACAGATTTTTTTCTTTCTCTTTTTTCTCCGTTTAATTTTTTTACTTTTATATAATTTTTTTTTACATTTCATATTGGACTATGAAAGTTAATTTAAAAAACATGGCAAAGTTTAAATAAAGAAGTAGAATGCATAACTTTAAGATTTTTCCTATAAACTACTCTACAAAACACCTCTTCATAGGATATGTAAAATGCAATGTAAATTTTTAAAAATAAAGATTTTGTAATGTTTTTGTCTGGGCGCTCATAATAGTTTGTTTGAAATAATCAAGGCTTTTAATTTTGGTTTAAGATTGTTAATTGAGGAATGAAAAAAAACGTGTAGTGTACTGCTAATTGGAAATAGTTTTGTAGAAGGTTTTCAATTAAATGAATGAAAAACTCATGTATTGCAAATAAGATACACAACTTTTAGCTTGTCACTTCCCAGGCTGACTTTATTAAACTCTTTTAATTTGATGAATGAAAAACTTGTGTATTGGAGAATTCAAAGTAATTTTCTAATTTACAAGTTTTTAGCTCTACATCCGCACACCATTAAGTTAAAGTCTCTGCATGTGCTGATGATACCTACTTTAAGATCTAACGGAATATCTCTAAAAAGAAAATACCAAGAAATTAAGAAAACGTTTCACCATAATTACATTACAAGTAATACACAAATATTTATTCACAATTGATTGTTTTTCTTTCTTTGCAAACATAATCTGTTGAACCTATTGCTCATCTAAGGCAAAATGTATCAAAATAAATGTAAAAATGAAAGTAAAATATTGAAACCTTTATTAAGGAAGATTTACGGTATTGATTTTCCCCTCCTGATCAGAAATCTTCTGTGTCCTCGGGGAATTTAGTTGTTCCGCTGGTGGTCGAAATTCTGGCGGAGTTGATTATATGTCTCAAGCCTACTCACCAACTAAACCTGATTGAACCTCGCGAAATTGCTCTCTGCCATCTAGAACTACGAAGAGAAATCGAACAATGTATTTTCAACATCTGTGGACAATCGAACTGCGTCAAGACTTCGTTCCCAGATACTGTGCCTTTCAGGAATCTATAGAGATTACATGTATTTTGTGTATTGCCTTCAGCTGGACACAAAGTGTGTGTGAATATATACATGTATGTCATCATGGTTTTTAAATAGAGAAGATAAAAAACTAAATTAAAGTAATGTAATGAGTGTATAAATCTGTAAACTTTTCTTAAAGCTAAACTTTTTATCAGTGATTGATTGATTGATTGATTGGGGTTTAACGCCGTACTCAGGGGTATTTCACCTATATGACGGCTTGCCAGCCCCA
>JAVFBY010394601.1:0-15333 GCA_034781015.1 Tonicella lineata
TTCGTAGTAGTCCCTTTCAGTCCTCAGTTCGCAGTTCGCTATTCGTTCGGTAGTCACATTCAGCCCTCAGTTCGCAGTTCGCTATTCATAGTCTCTCAGTCAGCCCTCAGTTTTCTGTTCGCGGTTCGCAGTTCGCTATTCGTAATCACCGTCAGCACTCAGTTCGTAGTTCACTATTCGTTAGGTAGTCACTTTCAGTCCTCAGTTCGCAGCTCGCAGTTCTCAATTCAAAAATCACTGTCAGCCTTTAGTTCGCAGTTCAAAATTAACTGTTAGTCCTCAGTTCGCAGTTCGCTATTCGTTTCGTAGTCCTTTTCGGCCCTCAGTTCCTAGTTCGCTATTCGTTAGGTAGTCACTTTCAGCCGTCAGTTCGCAGTTCGCTATTCGTAGTCTCTCAGTCAGCCCACAGTTTGCGGTTCGCAGTTCGCGGTTCGCTATTCGTAATCATTGTCAGCACTCAGTTCGCAGTTCGCTATTCGTAGTGGTCGCTTTCATCCCTCAGTTCGCTATTCGTTAGGTAGTCACTTTCACCCCTTAGTTCGCAGTTCGCAATTTGAAAATCACTGTCAGCCCTCGGTTCGTAGCTCAAAAATCACTGTCAGCCCTCAGTTTGCGGTTTGCAGTTCGCAATTCAAAATTCACTGTCAATCCTCACCCTTTGTTATGCGTATACCCTAAAAGTTAATGAATGGTCCCCAGCAAATTGTAAACTGTGAACAGTGAACTGAGGTCCAACTTCACACACGTTAATTAGTTGCTTTATTGCGAAGTGTGCGCCGGAAAAAAACCTTGACTGGCTAAATAAAACACCTAAATATTAATAATATTCTACAACTGCTATTTTACTATTGCCTATGTGAAAGACATAACCTCTGAGATAATATCATTAAGGTGCACCATTGGTTTAAATATTATCCGTTCTCGGTCAAACACCACGTGACGCCAATGATAACACGCTGACTAACAGTCTTTATATGATAAGTAACGCGAGAAAACGCGGGAGAAGCCCGAAAAAGCCCCTCTTGGATATTATATTCAGAGTTTATTAACATTGCCTCTCAGGAGATGACCTCTAAGATAATATTATATACAGGCTTATTTGTCCAGTAGATGACTTGACAGATAATATATTCAGATTGTAATCTCTGATCTTCAGGAGATGGCCTCTGAGATAATATATTCAAACTGAATCTATGTCACTTATTGTAAACTACACGCCATTGTTTATAGTTTAATGTGACTATGTTTTCATTTCAGTACAGTGTATTATTTTAGTTTTAATCTATATGGTTGACTTTACCTGACACATCTATGTCATTTTGTGAACCTTTATTATTATATACTTGGCAATAGTTTTAGTTCCAAGGGCCACGTTGTAATATATTATTACATAAAGGATAGGCCTATTACACAGTGAAGTATGTACTATTATTTTTATTATTTATATCGTCGGTAAAATCGAGAATCATCATATCTTTTCACATTTATATGTCAATTCTAAAACCTGTACCACCGTGTCATGAAATTACATCTGCGAAATGAATGAATGTGACGCAAAACAATTCGGAGTGAAAATCCAAAGTTATGCAAAGTCTCGGCAGTGAAATATTAATTTTCTCATTGAAGTAAATATTACATCAATCGTTACCTCCAACTTCTCCAACTCTGAAACAATCCATCACCAGGAAATAACAAGAAGTAATTTAAAATAATTTGTATACAATCATCAGTATATTACGCCACTCGTGAAAATACAGATTTTCTCATCCACTCACTAAAATGTAAATGGTATTTACCAATAAATGACAAATCCCCCTATTTATTATTTATATACCAGTGAAATTTCAAGATTTGTTTCACCATATGTTCAGTGGGAAAAGTAATATTGCAGTGCAGTAAAATAACGCTTTGGGATTTTCGCTACAAATTGTGTTGCGTCATATGCGTCATAGTTTTAATTGTGAAATTGTATAAAAACACGTGTCATTATAAGACGTCATGTTTGGAATAAATAATCACAAACTAATAAGGTAAAATGAACTCACAAAGATGACAAAGCAGACAGAATGACATGGTTATCAATGTGACAGGGAAATAAAAGTTAAAACTAAAGTGCTCTGAATAGATATACCATAAACAACAAGTTACACAAATAGTGCTCTCGGTGTCTCAACATTTAAAAGACAAGCCCAGCGTGTTTTTAAGCTAAACTTATTATTTTAACGTTTATTTTGTAAGACATAAAAGTGTGTAACATTGGGAACTGATAAAGCATAACCGTTAATTTGTAAATTTAAAAAGTGAAAGTGACATCCAAAATCGCCGATAAGCCAGGTCTCTTCTATACCTGTCTATCCGTGGATGTCTTTGTGTAGCCTCTCTGCACACGTCTTTGATGTTGCTCTTGTTTCGTTGTAGATGTAGACACATCCACTGGGAGACGTACAGTCAGGTACATGTACCTCATCGTCTCGGCAATTTTTGACGTCACTTCCGACTTTGAAATTAACTAATTAACGGCTATGCTTTATTGGTTCCCAATGTCACATGCTTTAAGGTATTTCAAAATAAAAGTTAAAAATAATAAGTTGAGGTTTTTAGGATCGAGTTCAATATCAAAATGTTGTTTTTCAAATGATTTTTGACATGCAGGGGCTTGTTGGCTCATTTGTGGTGGGGCTAGTTGGCTCGCATCAAAGAGTAGACAGAATTTCTAACAACACAGTTTCACAATGTTTACATGAAAATTGTTCCGACTTTGCTGGCCAGTAATAATTCATTGCAAAAGAAGCCATAAAATTGTGTTGTTTTCATCTACTTAGTAGCATGCTATCTGTATAATTTTAGTTGAGGCTTTTAGTCGGACATACAAGAGCTTGAGTAAGTGTAAATTTCATTGAAATTCGATAGTCGGTTCTGAAATGCTCCGTTGTCAAAAAGTTTTGAGCCAACTAGCCCCTCTCTCCCCTAAGTAACTGATATGCACATTTTAGTCATTCACATGATCATGACAAGGTCTGAGCTCATATAGAGGGCCGTGTTACTGAGGAGATCTTCTTAATATAATATATAAACAGAAAAACAAGTCAGTTGAGTTTAAAAAAAACAGCTTTGGCTTGGCACAAGTAGAGTGGCTAACTGATCAGTGCATTATTTTTTGGGTAGAGTATAGTTATCTATATTTAGTCAATTAGTGAAAGAAAATCCATTAAAAATGTTCAATTATTAGGGGCTAGAGGCTCCAAGAGAGGGTATTTCTTTGTCAGTGTACCTCAGTGTAAGAAGCGGTGAACAGGGTCATGACCCCTGCCCCTGCCATCAGTAGCCTTGTTATTGACTGGATCAAAGGCTTTAGGGGTGTGCCTCTTTGTCTAAGAAAATGCGTCACATTGCTTTTTTTATTAGCTTAAACCCTCACTTAAAACAGTGGTCTCAAATCATCCAAAGATCCCACAATTTGTCCAATGGAGGGACAAAATCAAATTTTGGCCAGTAAAACAAGGAAAATGACATCAATGAAATAAAAAAACCTGATAACTTCAAAAACATTTTGTTCGTTGGATTGATAATCTTTTGACAATGTTTGAATGTTTCTTCATAAAGTCCCAGTCTTGCTGACGAAATGTCAAGTTACTGCAAAAATAGCTCCAAAAATAGAACCATCAAAATTAGATAAAGTGTGTTCATTCTTTTTTTTTCGTATCCTGCAAACTACCCAATACATCTTAGTGCAACATGTATGCACATGCAAGTTAGTGGAATCAGCACATGACATCTATTATATGGCCCCATCAACTAAATTGAGTCAAATCAAGACAATGTATTGCTTGAACAGAAATGAACAACTTTGAAGCCAAAATATTCCATTTTGTGGGTTTTGGTTTAATAAGAAATATATTTATGCCCTTTGTTATAGTCTCAGGGTTCAGGAAGAATTAAGAAATATTGATAATGGTTTATAGACCTATTTATAGCAGGGCAAGAAAAAAAGCAAAACTTCCCTGCAATCTCGTATCAAACATCACAAATTTCCAGGCACCGTCTACGTCTACACTAAAAAAACTAAGATTTATTATTATACCATTGATGTCACTTCATGTTTTCCGTATGATCTTCTGATAGTTTACTTTCAAAATTGCCAAAGGGTTAACCGTAATTAGTGCAAAAAAATGACCAAACAGATAACCATAACTAGTGCGGGAAGAATGAATAAACGCTTTCATCAGGGGTTCTGTCTGGTACACTATGACACAGGGACTTGGCAATATAGGGCTAAAACAAACAATTAAAGGGTCCTAGTACTTTGATAGCTGTAGGCGTATCTTTATGTACGATACATGTAAAGATACTCAACTCCCCACAATTAAATGTGTGTTTATGCAAATGAATTGTGATATGGAGCGTTTGTGCACCAAAGTATCTTTAAAAAAAAAAATATATATATATTTTTTTGTTTTTGCCTAGGAAATTTCTTGCGAGAGGCGGAGATCTTCTCGGCAATGACATTACTAAATTACCCATTTTTTCCCACCCTGTGCAGAACTGTGATGCAGAAAAGTATGTGGGAAACATATAATTGCCAGTGAAATGAAGATTTCCAAGGAAAAAATTAAGCAAGAGGCTTGCAATTTAGACCGAAGCTTTTTGCCCGCTTATAACTTATGTCAAAGAGCTAAAAAGCAAGTTTCGGGTAGTTCCTCATGTAAGATGATGTCCATTTGAAACCCCCCAAAATTCACAAACCGCAGGAGAAATGGCCTCAACCGCAGTAGACCTATTGTGAATTAGGGGGTTTCAGGTTAGATGTTGCAAATGAAGAATTAACCCAAGTTTCAAACGCCATGGGGTAAACATGTGGGTCGTATGATCAATTGTCATTTATCTTTCATGCTTTTCTTGTTGAAAAATAATGTAAGGATTGTTGAAAATTGGGCAATATATACCTGATGGTAAATACACAAATCATAAAAGAACCAGAATTATAAATTTTACCATGCTTTTCAGGTATAGTCAGTTCTGTAGCTTGTCAATAACTACATATAAATGGTTGTTGGCCCTCTCACGATGTAACTCACCTGTGACAACTCAAGTTTTAGCCCATTGAAAACTTGTCTCTGAGAGTTAATTTAGAACATGATGATTTGACGTTTTTTATTAATCTGATCCCTGTGCGACCTACTTTCTCAAATTATATATTAAAGCCAGGAACACTATAAAGTATTCCTTGATCAGCTAACCTTTTGACAAAGCTATAGGTGAAATGCCCCTGAGCATGGCGTTAAATGCCAGTCAATCAATCAAACAAATAATCGTGTGCACTGGCGATTTCGGCACTGGATTGCTTTGTTGTAACTTCCTGTGTATGTCCGTGTTATCATTGCTTGTTGCTAGGCATCAATGGTGGTTTCTACCCAAATTGAGAGGGGTCTGTCCTGTGGCGAAGGGGTTAGGGCGTCTGATCCTCCTTTGGACACCCTGAACTGAACACTTGCCTCATTTGGACACTCTGTTTTAAGAAACTTTAACATGCAGGAGATAGGGAATTGGGAAAATTGGACACCGATTTACATGTACATGTACTTAAAAAATGAAGGAAAATTACCATTTTGGACACCCTACTTTTGATTTCTAGCTAAACCCCTGGGCTAAGGGGTTAGTGCGTCTGATCCTACTTCGGTGTACATAGGTGAAATAATCAAATTTGGGTATTTTATTTCAGATGGGAAAACAGACAATGGGGACGCCTCTCCACGCCTATTCTCATCGCTCCGATAACAAGCTCTACCGTATCCTCTTCCCACAAACCCCTATGGTACGCCCAGTCGTGCATGACCAGTATCAAGTAGACAACTACCCTCTGGGAACAAATGCTATCGTTGCTGTGATATCATATACTGTAAGTTAATAAGGTCAATGTCAACAGTTACAATAGACCCTTTTGGTTAAAGGAGCTATACTGCAGAATTTTGGTATAAAGTTTCTTGAAATTCAAACCCTTTCCTGTTCATAAAACTGATCTACACCGGTTGTAAGAGAAAAGTTTTTAAAAAAAGAAATTTTTTTAAAGATTTTTTTTTACGAGTTTTTTAGATATGCACAAATGACTTTTAGCAGTCATCTTCCGAGTGAATCTTCAACGTCAAGGCGAGCCACAGACCTGTATTCAGGTATTATGTCGGTGAGGTGGCCCCAGTTGTCACGTAATGTTCGATTTGCTGTAGCACTTGTGATGATGTTTTCACAGAGTTACCCAAGTCACAGAACGGCCTCCATATAAGGCTGAGCTCGATAATCTTTGTGCATACATTAGACATCGTAATCTTGGTTGCATTCTAGATTTTACAAACTTCTTTGTTTTAATACGGTACATCCCACATTCAAGACCGTGTTATTTTCTGGAAGGTTTATACAGTACAGGGCAGAACTAACTTTACATCGTGACTAAATATGTCCCAGCGCTATTTTATAGACGCGATTAGGCGCGACTGCGCTTTTTTCTGACGCGTCTCTTTTGATAGTAGAAAGTAGATTTTTGTTGCATGTTTTTTCTTGTCCTTGTCCTGTCTTTTTTAAGTTGCCAGTGGCATACAGTATCAATGTAGTTTCCTCCACATCTTGGGCTGACATGCCGTTATATAGGTGAAATACCCCTATCAAACAAACGAAAACAATTCTATTTATATAATCTAATCCAAATTACCCCTGAGTATGACGTTAAACACCTATCAAACAAACAATCTAACCCTTATTGTCTGTATATTTTAATCATGTTGTACTGTTTTAAATAACAGGGTTATGACATGGAGGACGCTATGTGTTTAAACAAGGGCTCGTTTGAGAGAGGTTTTGGTCACGGGGTCATTTATAAATCAGAGGTAGGTTTTAATCATTGGTCTCCAGGGAACGGTTGTTCAAAGTTCAGTTAAATTTATGGCCAGTTTGATGACATTGCGTAACAAGGAACTTCTATAATTGCCTGACCTCATTTTCTTTGTAACGCAGCATGATCTAACTGACTGGTGGACTATGAATGGAGCTTTGAGCAACCGCAGGGCTTGATCCAAGATTTTTGAGAAAGGGCCTGTGGCAGTAAATAAGCGGAAATTTAAGTCCGAGTTGGGGGAATTGGGGCATTTTTCTCCCATTGTAGAATTTTTTATTCACAGATGCATGCTTATTCTCCTAATTTACTAAAGGGGCAAGCTAGTAATCAAGCTGAATGGCAGAAATTTTTTCTTTCTAAATGTAAAATTTATTTATATTCAATTTTTTTTTATAGATTTAGGGGAATATTTGGATCATCTTCAGGGAATGGGGCCTATTTATATGGGGAACGGGTCATGTCAGTAGGGGAATGGGTCCCTTTATGGGCCCCTGGAACACAGGTAGATTAAACCCTCAACCGACCCCTGCTATTTCAATTGTATACCCCATATATGTTCTTGGTGTCCCAGGACTCCTTTGGCTGAAACAAGATTTAGTCAAATTTTATTTTCTTGTAATTTGTGACCTTGACATTTGACCTTGATAATTGATAACCATTAACCCATCCTAAAAGATCTGTGGCTAGGAGTATTCTTGTATGTTTCTATTTTCTTGATCAGCTTAGATTTCTGTTTTTTATTCTAAAAGGAAAATACTTGATTTATTCTTTTATTTTTTTTTAAGTAAAATTATTTGTTGGTTTTTTTCTGTCCTTGTTTTTTTTGTCTTTTAGTTTGCCAGTGATCGATGAAAAGGGTGGTTTCCTTCGCCCATTGGGCTCACACGCCGTCATATAAGTGAATAACCTCTGGGCACAACGTTAAACCCCAACCAATCTATAAACCGTCCCCCTCTTAGGCTGTGAGCCGAGAGGCCAAACATGTGGCTAAAAAGGACGGTGCTCCAGCCTACCGGATACCTTCATGTTTTATATATCAAAATAATCTCCAAAAGCCCCTTGTAGAAAATCAGAAAAGTTCTACTTCCGAAGTGTGTTTGCCAGAGAGAAATATTGACGACTAAATATGATGATGCAAGAATCACGACAAAGCCATTAGTTGCGAGCGCAAACAAGTAATATAAAATTCATTCCACTAACTTATGTTGAATAAAATCACCAACAAATGGCTACATAGGTGGATAAGTTGTAGTTGAACGGTTTGGTTTTTGTTTAACCTCTAGGGAAACATAAGTTGAGCAAGATTTAGCGCACATATACCATTATGTATGCCCAGATCAACTTTTTACGATTTTAAATCGCTACCTAGAAAAATGAATGCGAAAGGCATTTACTCACCCTATGAACTTGTATTTCATTTTGTACAAGGTTATCACATGTTTAATTGTGTACACTGTTATACACGAACGCATACAAAATGTTTAATAGTACATGCAATACATGACCATGAAGTCAGAACAAACAAATCAGTGATTTATATTGGCCATTTGGCCTATGACCGACATAACATGCCAGTATTAAAGAGCGAGGGGTGGGTTACTCGCATCAATGCATTATGGATACATTTTAATTCAAGCTCAAACGGTATCACTGGTCTCGCTTTAAAGTAATGGATCTTTTGCCATCTTTTTATTGGCAGACCTGTCATATAAACTTCAGCTGGCACTTGGATAATTTGCAGTTTGTTTTATTGGGGTTTAACGGTGTGCTAAGGGGTATTTTAAGGTTTCAACCTATGACGGCGTGCCACTGAGATGAGTGGAGGAAACCACCCTTGACGTCACTGAGAAGATACAATAGGCGAGGCTACACAAGGCCAGGAAAAAAACCATGATGCCACGAAAAAATCTACTGTGCCAAGTTATTTCTGTAAAGGATGTGTCATATACATGTAGGTGAATTATCCTGAGTAAACCCCTATCAAGCAATTCATATATAAACCTTTTTATCATTTTTTTAAATAGACATTGGCGACAACAACAGCAATCTATCATACAGGAGAACGGACGCTGGTGAGACAGAAAAGAAAAATCTTGGATTAAGGAACACTGGAAATCAAGTTTACACCAAGATGCCATCATCGCTGCTAGTAAAACGACTACTGAATTGTTTTGCAGTCCTGTGTATTCTGCTGGGTGGATTGTTTGTCCGTCTGTTCGTGCCTCTTCCCGTAGAGGGCTTCTTTCCTGTTTCTGTAAACACAACTGTGACACCAGTGTTATCTTCGACATCAAATAACTTGTAACATTTTTATGCAACTATCTATGGCAGTTTCTATCCCATAACAAATGTTTCGTCAGTGTTAAATATGTAAAGTTAAACAAATGCATTAAATAACAACAAAACCAGCATGTAGTAAGCCCATAAGTGAACGACTTTTAGCTTCCTTTAAAAAACGCGTGCGTGTTTGGATTTGTAGAAAACTCATTCTGACGATACAGCTTTAAAACCGTCCACTAAAACAATGATATGAAATATACAATTTTTTTTTTTGTTCATTCACTATTTTAGCTTCTGTTTTGAAAAACTGGATAAAACCTAATCTACATGTAGCCCGATTTTTAAACCACTAGACTTCGTGCCTTGCTTCTTACTTTCTTAGTTTTACTCTCAGATTCTTGCTAAATGTTGAAAAGGTCTATTGAAGGTTTTGTGAATAAACCATTTTTTTCAGCCTACAAGGCTTTCTAAGACCCTTAACAAAAGTTTTTTTAAAAACAAAATAATAAATAAATCCCAAAAGATGTAAAAATTACATTTTTTATGTTCTCTAGCCCAAAAGCCCGACAATTAATGAGGATCTAATGTGACGTCACAGTAGACTCCAGTGCTTGTAGACGATTGGACGACGATTCAAATTTACAGCTTATATGAATTCGAGTCTTTTGTAAGGGACTATTGTGACGTCACAACCGAACATATCCGAAAAAATATGCATAAAACAAGAGCCTTTTTATTTTAATTCATAATAATATATAACTTTTTTTTTAATAATAATACTTTGTTAACTGATATTAAACAGCAATGTTTAACCCGCCATGTCACGTGATAGCGAGTCTAGTTATATAAAGGTCATTGTAAGACTGACCTTCGCTTGAGCTGCAGTAGTATGGCACCAGAACGTTAAAGCTAATAACCAAGCATATTGAATACTGATTATAAGCTTTAATCGGCCTGAGTTTTGGGAATAATGATAGTCCAAACAGAAGGTTTACCCCGGTTGATCATAACGCGGAACGAGCTATTTTTAATATATGCAGTGATGTCAATGGCTCAAAAAGCACCAACATTAACATTTAGTAAATGGGGGCTTGAACAAAAAGGTTATTCTTAGGCGGATATTTAAGTGTGTCAACATTGTTATTTAAAACATATCACCTTTATATACAAAGGAATGTATTTGTATAATTGTTTTCTAATATATGTATATATACGTAATTAGACGTCGTTTTAAAACAGTAAACCACGCCATTAAAGGCTACTGTCCTCGTCATAATAGAACGCACAGAACATGACTTTATGCATATTCAAGTTTTCCAATACTAGACAATGAAATAGCCTCGCGAGATTCCAGAGTATCTCGCGTTAACTGATGTTAGCATCAATAGCCTGCTGGCCCAATTTGGCTATAGACAGAGATGCTATCATTCCTAGCAAAGCTTAGTAGAGAGGCTTACCATTTCAAATGCTATACAAATATATTCGAAACAAATCCAGAGAATACAATGCTATACCTATGGGGCTAATGTTTTCTAAGATAAAGTGTTAATACTAGTTAGATATCAGCGTCCTAAAAGTTTTTTGTTCAAGTTCCCAATAACTTTAAGTTTATGCTATTTGGGAACACTGACGTCACTAACAATATTCAGAATAGCTCATTCTCCTTTACATGTATGTTCACCTTGGTTCCAATTAAATACAGGCATATATATTTAAGATTACACGTGGAAAATGCTGAGATCTGGTTGTAATTTAGTGTCCTTTTCCTTTAACACAAATGTTTACAAAGTAGGCCCTACGTCAGTAGGTGTACTATTTATTTTAACAAACATAGATTGTGGTTTCACTGTTAGAGATTTTTAAACAATCGCAAATGTGGAACTAAACGTTCTATAGAGAGTAATTATTTTAACTTTTATGAAACGTCAAACGAAAATCAAAGATATTGTTTTTGTTCTTGCACAAAATAGGTAAACCGACGTAGGCAAACCTTATTATTATGTAGCTTAACCTCGTTACGTTAACGAAAGGTGACATGGTTCTGTCCTTTCGTAGGTTTAACTTTACACCGATTTATATGTACAGTTTTGAAGCAAGATAGTTTTATGAGTTTATTTGTTTGGATTGAGCATGTAAGGAGTGTCAGTTTCAGCAGTAGGAGGACATTCTTTTATCAGTATCTTATCAGTTGTTTAGCCAGTGGCTTCGTACACCTTGTTTTTTTTTTAACTTGTTAAATCATGGCCTGCAAAGCGGCCAAAGATTAGACTTGTCTGGGAATGGGCATCAACTCTGGGCTATAATGACCCTGCTAATGGGACAGTTGCTCTCCAGTCATTATTGGGTTTCATTGAACAGGTTGTCCGGACAGCTATATAGGGAATCGTTTTTAATCTGACAGGATTTAAGAAAATAATTGAGTCTTAGTTTCGCAGCGTTTCTGACAAGGAAATTTTCACAAATGGTACATAATCGATGCGTAGATAAGTTTATGCCTATGACAATATAAACTGATCTACCGTTTGAGAATAGCTCGACACGTTCGATTATCACGGACTGTATTGTTGGTTAGTTGTAATTCTCTGCCACATACTCTGCGTAATCAACGGATATCACTGCGTACTGTGGGGCTCCTTTGCGACAGTGCAGCTTAAGTACATACCTTTGAAGTTTAATCAAATATAGTATGTGATTTAAACGTGCGGACCAAATCTGATTTAGTTTTCCTGGTTGGAATTTATTTTATTACCAGTTGCTATTTATAACGGTCATTTAGACACTGTTTTCATCACAGGAAAACTGCCCAGAACAGAATGACTATGTTGGAACGAGTTAAACACTGAATGGTTGAATGAGAAATGACTAGGCGGTATTGGGGATGTAATAATGGGTTTCAATGATTGCGGGAAATGAGCCCCACGCACAATTGAGGCCGTTACTATAGTCAGTCAATTACAGTAACTCCAGTCTGGATCGTTAGAGCTTGGGTCGATTAATTTGTGAAAACAGTTTTGTTAGAAGTGTCAAGGTCAGGTAGTTTAAAAGTTAACTTTGTAGTCATTCTTATGTGATTCTTATAAGTACAGATATTATTTAGTCATGTGGCATTTAACAGCCTTAACTTAGTCAAGTTTTAAAGTTTTATATATAATCATAAGCATAACTATATAGATTTTTGTGGGATGGCTTACCTACCGTCAAACGTGTATAACATTGTCCACGATCATAGTCGTGTTTGACTGACTAAGTCTATACACACATTGGTCTTTCAAAGATTAGTTGATTTTCAAGGCCGATAAAACGATAAAAAAAAGGATATTCGATATTCAAATGGATATTCGATAACTACATGTACATATGAAGACAAGGCTTTGACATGGCCGTCGTTTCTAATAAATTCCGACTGATTTGTCGGTGGGGCAATGGAGGTGTGGCAATTGTATCCAGTGGTAGTTAACCTTGAAACTGGGTAGGATTATTACAAAACCAATGAACTAAATATATGTTGTTACAAAATCAATCAACTGAATGTATGTTGTTACAAAACCAATCAACAGAATAAATGGAATTTATCAAATCTGTATACTCTCAATTGGTCGAACTGCACTTATAGTTTGAACAAAGAGCCTTGTAGATAGAGATTAACAATGATTGACCAAACGATATGAAAACACTTTTATTTTATGAATGTGAAGACAATATAAGAATTACATCGTATGAGATTGACGAAAGTGTCCTTAAGTGTTTCTCATTTGTCATATGTTATAGGTGAACGACACGAAGACTTTTAGTCAAAGAGGATAACGTAAAAAGACCGTGATGGTTTCAAGTTACCTCGTGAAATAAATAAAAACGTGTCTCTAGAAAAATAAAGCACACTCCCCAAAAATCACAATGAATTAGTTTTGTGTTGTCCTCAACTGCGGCCTCGTATTCTTGGTGCCAGGAATTAGTTGAGAGGACTAAATGTGAGATTGGATAGACGAAAAACTACAGAAAACGTAGAGATGACAAATTAACGACATATATAATAAGCACTGCTCAACAGATATTAAAAAAATGTGTTTCCTTCAATTTCCAGAGGAACCATTACCTCACACATTTAACACTCACTTAGTTCTATAAATAAGCTTCAAACTTTCCCTCAGTCGTCTACATAAGAACAAATTGGTGGTGTATACCGTACCATTTATTAGCATGCAATAACACACATTTGCTAAGCAGAGGAATCATAAATAAATTATGCAAGCCATTACGAGTAAATCGATAAGTGTAAGTCAATATGTTTGCGAGGTTTTTTTATTTGATTTTTGTTTGTAGAAGTAAATAGTGGAATTGGTTGGTTGTTTTCAAAACTTAAATACGCTGCACATTGTGTAATTTCACTCATATTTCTGCGATGTTAGTCCAGAGGATGTCAGTCATTGCCAGTCATTGGCAACTCACATTGGTATTAGACAATTCAAACTTGTCTACTTTAGCATGCGTGCGAGCCGCGTTGACAAGCGTAACGGTCTATCAAATCGACTGTAGTAAACTCGCACATTCGAAGGCGCTAACGTTGCACCATCGCTATAATTTTGTTGAAGGCTTCATTGTCTTCCTTGGAAGCTATAAGCCACAAACCCGACTAGTTTACAAGTTCAAATCCATAACCGAGTTTTTAAAACGAATTTTATTCCCAGGCGCCTTGTTGAATGACGACAAAAACGCGCCTGTTGTGGCGCGTTTACATCATTCAACACAACAGCTGGGATCAGGTTTCGACGAAGAAAGTCGTTTTGAAAAAAACAGTTATGGATTTGAACCCGTAATCTAGTCGGTTTGTGGTTTATAGCTTCCAAGGAAAGTAATGAAGCCATCAACAAAATTCTAGCGATGGTGCAACATTAGCGGCTCCGAATTTGCGAGTTTACTACAGTTGATTTGATAGACCGTTATGCTTGTCTACGCGTCTCGCATGCATGCTAAAGTAGACATGTTTTGTTTGTCTAGTTCGTATGAGGATGTGTCTTAACGAAGACCATGACCGATTCAAACTCGGAAAGCACTGTATTGTGATAAGCGCCGATTCCTGAGCTTACAGAGACGGAAATAAACATCTTCGCAAGCCAAGGGTAAACCTTTTGTATTACCTTTGGCATATTTCATATGCCAGGCGCGTTGTTAGAGACTAGGCCTATAGTCTTTAGAGTTATCTCGGTCAATAAAGGGCATGCAGGTGATCTAGACCAACGATTCTCAATACACTAATCATTAAATAAGCCATTTTACCTGTATGGCTCGAGTTGAGAAGTTATGGCAGAAAGCAGCCCCCGGAATCAACTTCCACAAGATCAATCGCTTGTTTTCTATCGACAGTCATAACAATATCCAGCACATAGTTTTGACATTATTCATTGATTCAACGACTTTTTTTAGTATGTGCCGGAACATCGAACAAAAAGCCTAAAAGCGAATGTGAGTGATCTAGTGCGCGATCGCTTATTGGGGCAATCAATATTAGAGAAATTAGGTCATAACGTAGAAAGGCAGTGTTATACCGCATGGTGTGTCTATACGTGTATACGTCTAGACTCTAGAGATATGATGTGTTCGGATGATGGAAATAAAGTGAAGTGGACAGATTAAATGTGAGTAACAATAACAGCTGTGTTAGTCTTTATAGCATAATACATGTAGATATCATTGATTTAGTAAACTGGTTACGTCTTGTTGGAGAGTTGCTGAGAAACGTCCTATTACAGATAACACGTTTATGGAGGCCATGTATCTTTACCAATATTAACTTTCTCCATCGGTCCGTGTGCAAGAAAGTAGCGTATAAATAGTGTAGTGTCTACAAGCTTACAGAATGATATACCACCATGCCTGATAAGACATTCAATTTTCAATTGAATGCGGAACAAATTGCAGTCTTGGGTCGGTGCCGTTTTGCCAGACGCCAGCCAACAGACGTGAGACTCCCACTCGTAAATACACCTTGTCGTGAGAAATTGGAATGAGAGCCTGTTCGGATCGACTGCTTGTTTCGGTCCTAGTCTAGCCCTATGTAGGCCTTATCTTCCAACACAGCATATGTTAACAGTTCGTCAAACTGTGCAAGAATTTCAGAAATGAAAACTTGAAATCAGGAAAGTTGCATAATAATAATAATAATAATAATCTTT
>JAVFBY010394712.1:0-15330 GCA_034781015.1 Tonicella lineata
CCACGAAACGGTATAATAATTCTTTAGAGCGCCTTTTACGGAGTCCGATTTTTGCTATTATGTCAATTTGACAATAGGGGCAATAACCTTATACATTATATGCAAAAAATCTAAAACTTCTTAAGTTTGACTCCTATTTCGAGAACACAGATATACTTCATATGATTCCTCGTCGGTTTGTGTGCTCTGGTATTCATATATCACCACAGTTAAACATAGAGGAGGTGAAGTCACAAATCAAGAAAAATCCTAAGGCTTATAATCGGAATCAGATTCTCATACAATTTAGCTGGTTTATACTGCTAACAATTACTCATCGATTGACGGTGTATATTATGACATTAAATTGTGACATCACCAATATGCTATGGTACTATATTGCTGATGAAGGTTCAGCGCACTAGATTTCATGTACCCATTTACTATGTTACAGAGGACAACACATGGGGATTCATGGTCTGTAATACGATTGTAGGGGAGACCGGAGATGGTTGTCACATTTTAAAATCTTTATTCATTTCTGATTTATTTCGGCATCAATTGAAATTCTGTTCCAAAGTAAGTTGAAGTGTAACATCTCACCGACGTGTTGGTATTTTTACCCCGTGGTGAGCAGGGTCTAGGAATCACTCACTCTCTTGTTGGCGATTTAGTTGTTGTTGTTGTTGTTGGTGTAACACTAACTAAACGGACTATTTCTCTGTCAATAATTTTAGGATTGTTTTGAAAATTGGACAGTATATACCTAATAGTGAAACGCAAGTCATAACGGAGGCGGCATTTGCAATTTTTCCTTCTTGTTCTTGCTCTTGATGTTGATGTAACACATAACTAAATGGACTATATCTCTATCATAAATGTTTGGAATGGTCTGAAAATTGGGAAGTATAGACCTGATAGTAATACGTAAGTCATAACGGAGCCGGAATTTTCAATTTGTCCATCTTGTTTTTGTTCTTGTTGTTGATTTTCCACTTACTAAATGGACTATTTCTCTGTCAATAATGTTAGGATTGTTATCAAAATTGGGTAGTATATACCTGATAGTAAAACGCAAGTTACAGCGGAGCCGAAATTTTAAATTTTCCATAGTTTTCTCAAAAAGGGGGTTTATAAATAGTCACAGCACAAATGTCAAGGCTTTGAGGCATGTGTTTATAATACATGCTTCAAAGCTTGTAGCTACATCATTCGTATTTGTTTATGCATGCACACACCCCAAATGTCAAGGTGTTAGGGCATGTATTATTTATACATGCCGCAGCACCTTGACATTTGTGCCTGTAGCTGCAGTAATCATATTTGCTGCAGGCCACGGGGTATGTCTCGCAGTGCGGACTTGTTTTTTTTTTGGTTTAACTTGATTTGAAATGTGATCTTTTGTGTTAAAAAAGTGGTTGTTGAACTGAGACAACGTGCCCCATAGATTTTTACCCCATTGTGAACGGGGTCAAGGAATTACTCACTCTCTTGTTGGCGATTTTGCTGTTGTTGTTCCTGTTCTTGTTGTTGTTTTTGATGTAACACTAACTAAATGGACTATTTCTCTGTCAATATTTGGAAATTGGACAGTATATACCTAGTAGTAATATGCAAGTTATAACGGAGCCGAAATATTCATTTTTTCCTTCTTGTTCTTGTTGTTGATGCAACCCTAACTAAATGGACTATTTCTCTGTCAATAATGATAGGGATGATCTAAAAATTGGAAAGTATATACATGATGATAATACGCAAGTCATAACGGAGCCGGAAGTTTCAATTTTTAGATCTTGTTCTTGTTGTTGATGTTACTTTAAATAAATGGACTATTTCTCTGTCAATAATGTTGGGATTGCTCTGAAAATTGGGTAGTATATACCTGATAGTAATACGCGAGTCATAACGGAGTCGGAATTCTCAATTTTCCCATAGTTTTCTCAAAAAGGCAGTTTATAAATGGACACAGCACCAATGTCAAGGCTTTGAGGCATTTGTTTATAATACATGCATCAAAGCCAGCAACCACAGGATTAGTATTTGTTTAAACATGCACACACCTCAAATGTCAAGGTGTTAGGGCATGTATTAGTAATACATGCCTCAACACCTTGGCATTTGTGCCTGTAGCTGCAGTAATCGTATTTGCTACTGGCCAAGGGGTATGTCTCGCAGTGCGGACTTGTTATAACCCTGAAAATTCCGATGTCTATACAGCGTCCGGCCTCGGAAAATATCCCTGCAGTCAATCTCTTTTTAACTAGACCTCTTCAAAACAAAAGGCCATTTGCATTTAAACAGTCTAACGTAACAACCTACTAAATTCAATGAAAGCAAGTCTTTAAAAGCAAATTAGATGTGAAGTGCGAAAGGTGTTTCAAAGTAGGTTGTGTTGTTTAACCACAAATTATGTAATCGTGAAGCTATGACATGATACATCACTCATTTGTTATAAAAAAAAATCTAACATTTTTTTTTTTTCGCTATTAAACAATGATATGGTGGAAATGATTGACGTAAATAGCAGTATTTCTTTCCGTGGAAATAGTTGTTTTATTGTCTATTTAATTAATGTATTTACTTCCTGCTGATTCAAAGCATTTGTATGAAGTCATACAGTGGAAGCACAGCGGACATGCCATGCAGTACACAAATTGTATAGAATTAGCATGTAAGATTTACATAAAAGATTTACCAGAAACGGATTAATTCACGATTAAATTACAGCGTACAGGTAAAAAAAAAAAAAAAATACTGTATATTCCATCACGGAAAAATAACAATACATGCTCTTTTTCATGTAAATTAGCCGTGCGATGTAACAAGTATATATTTCATTGAAAAACAATATAATGAAGTAAGTGAAGTGAAGCCGTCTTACTAGGTACTTTGTCTGAAATAAATATGGATCTTAAGTTATTATATAGAGGCCTAGATCTGAGGGTAAATATTTATATGATAAATGTTGATCAGAAGAAAATATCGATCTGAAATAAATATCGGTCTGAAGTTAATATATATATATAGGCCTATATCAGGTGTAAAAAAAACTCCAGCGATTAATTAACACAAAAAAACAATGAAAGGAAGAAATCAAATTATATCTAATTGTCTCAAATGCTAACCCTTATCCTAACTATAGTTTCTTTCCCCAGGGCTCATGCAAAAATCCTCAACTATTTGAGTTTTAATTCCCTTATACGATAACAGCTAAATTAGTAATTATCTTCAGCTTTACCCAATGTCATTTAACTTCTGAATTGTTTTTTTTTTTTTTTGCTTGTTGATTTGATTTTTGAAAGCAATTTCGACATAATATTATTACAGACTATTTATAAGCTACATGCACTGTAAAAAAATTAGTGTTTCAATTATAATCACTTTTTGTCCCCACTTTTAAAACACTTTTCTCAGTAAAAACTCTTAAATGTTTTAAATATAGCACTGTAACGTACACTCAAAGTTTTAGTGTTTCAAATCAAAACACTTTCTGACCCTAAAACACTTTTTTCAAACGTATGTGTCTGAATAAAAACACTTTAATGTTTTAAATTAAAACACTTTTCGTCCATAAAACACTCTAGTTTTTTTTAGTTTACTCAAAGTGTTTTATGTTAAAACATTGAAGTGGACACAATGTGAAATTTATGATCTGAGATGACCACTGAATTCCCCTGTGGTATTCCTTGCCCAGCATTACCTCTAATTGGGACAGGATTAAGACGAATTTGATGACTGAGCCTTTGAGTTTCTACAGATTCCTGGATTAACTGCTGATGACCAGCCATTGTTTGGAGACTTTTCTCAACAGACTGTGTCATTAGTGACTGAGTTTGGACAAAGAGCCAGGTGGTCAGTGACAGAAACAATGGCAGTTCACTGCTAACAGAAAGTGGTAGAACCTTCACACACTGAAGCACTCTCAATATCCATCAAACATAATGGTATTATTCGAGGTGACTGGCTACATATGTCAACATGGAATTTCTTGACCCCTAAGCTCCTCGACTTTATAATGTTATCATTGAATTATTTTGTTATGTGTATATCGATAATCCAGTAGACAATCACATTTAATTATTAGCTGAAGTATAATTTAAAAACACATAAATAATTAATAAATGATAAAATAATCCAATTAATAGGTGGGAATCAAAAGAGAATGACGCTAAGTTACTATCTTTTCTAGGTAAGCCTATTTTGTTACATTAGTAAAAAGTGTAAATGTTTTTCTTTTCTTTTTTTTATTAAATATTTCTGTGATTTCATAGCGGTTTTTATATTAAACATTCATGATAGTAGTTTCGATTACAATTGTATTGCTAATAGCAAGTATTCAAAACACACAATTGAAGGAGGTGGCAATAATATTGTTTATCAAGGTCAAATTGGTGCAATGGTTATGGAAAAAATAGTTGACCCAGAAATTCTTCCTGTGAAAGGCCAATATAACATGTGATAAGTATCCGTCATATGTATACAATGTGTGTGCTTTATTTCCATATAGGCCTACACAAAATGTAATTGTGTATTCATACTGTTCTAGTCCCATTTTTGTAATTTCCATTATTTTGTAAATATCTCATCAGCTAATAGGACTACCAAAAAATGAAAGTACTGTAGGGATCTAATAATAAGTGTGTGCTTACAAATCACTCCAATTGCATCTTTACTGTATGTATATAATATTTGACTCTCAGGTCTATTTGAGCCTCCTGATGACCTCAGAGTTAAGGGGCATCAGGAAGTTAATTTGTTGTGGTGTCTTTGACCTGTCGTTGTCCTGTCTTGTCTTTTGTGTTGCCAGTGTCATACAAATCTATGTTCAATTCTGAGAGGATGTGAAGTTTTCTTTCTGGAGATTTATAAAATATAAATATGACAGGGCTTATCTTTCCTCAAATAATTCAAAAAAAATATGGGGAATTTCGAAACAACCAGAAACAGAAGAGGTTACATGTACTTAAAGGACAAGTCTAAAGTTTTTTAACCTAAACTTAGTATTTTAAACATCGATTTTGTAAGGCATTAAAGCCTGTCACATTAGGGGACTGATAAAGCGTAACCGTTAATTTGTTAATTTAAAAAGTAGAAGTGACGTCAAAGATCTTTACCCGTCTAGTCGTGAATGCCTCTTTGCACAGTTTAGCTTTGATGTCTGACTTTATATGGAGACGCATTCTCTGGGAGACGTACAGACCGGTACATGCACCTCATTATCTTGGTGTTCTTTAGTGTCACTTCCGGCTTTGAAATTAACTAATTAACGGCTATGCTTTATTGGTTCCCAATGTCACACGCTTAAATGTCTTTCAAAATAAACGTTAAAAATAATAAGTTGAGGTTAAAAAAGGTTGGACGTCCTTTAAGGCAGTGTGCTTGTTTCAGTGCTATACTTTGGGAGAGAAATCAGGTTATGCTAAATCAAGACCCTCTGTGAAATGGTGGTAAAGTGTTGACCTTCTGAGCTGAATGACATGGGTTCAGCCTGGTGGTGGCAAATTGTTCTTTCTTTTCTTTCATTTAAAAAAATTAGCATTTGTAACTCACTGGCAGGTGTTTTGTACAACTGTGTATTTTTTTTTTATTGAAGACCTCCTTTCTAAGAACAGCACATTTCTTTTGCTTCAGTACATTGACTTAACCTTATTGTATTGGTGGTTTGAGAAGGGTAGGCTATCAGTAGGCCTACTGTTTAATTCCAAGAAAGCTATTGTCATGCCCTATAACATATAAATTATTGACAATGGGGATTGCTGAGTGCTGAAAGTTCCTGCTTTTTGTTAGAGAGTCTCTGATACCTAAGGTATACTGGGAAAGTGTTCCTTTGTCTTTTTTTTTTGTAAGCTTTTATACATTGTGGATATGGTAACCTTTTTTAAAATAAAGAAATGACCCAGGGCAGAGATTTGTCTTGATTTAGAGGGAATAAGTTATACTGGTCATTGAATGTGCCTTGAATGCTTGCTTCGTGGCTCAATTCTGCAGAGGGAAACATGTGTATTGTTAGACAGTAAGTTGGGTATTAATCTTTCCCCTGAAGGTAGCGGCAGGTATACAGGTGTACTCCTCAATGGAAGGTGTGAGAGCCAGGGCAGAAAGAAAATAGGTGAACACAGGTGACAAATTACCCTGTCTCTGACCAGGTAAAGAAAAGAAAGATATACATACAGTCCATAAGTCCAAACAGAAAGTGAGTCATTCAGAATTTCAAGTGCTGTTTTGTGCTTTCATAGACTGAACTGGGCAGAGGTAAAAGGCACACCATTCTCAGTGGGTACTTCAATCTGTCAGATTATACTACACAATTCAACTGGATAACAAAAGAGCTTGTCATAGACTGCATTGTTCTCATGAAGCAATGTGTAGAGTTTCACAAAGCACTCTACAAAGATAAAATGAACACTGATGATTCTTTCTGACAGTTCGAATGCAATGTTTACATGTGTATATATAATTCATGAACAGCGTGATTTGTGTTCCTCAAACTGTGCTGTTCATGTACATTTCTGTAAAAAAAATCACATATTCAAAGAAAGTTTCTCTAGAACATATACAATGTAATTTATCTTTTTTATTTATTTATTATTTAACATCCCTCTGTCAGTGTAGTTTATCTTTGGAAATCTATTCAAACTTATCAAATGTCATTAAAAATATACTTACAAAAGCTGACAGTGGCACTATTAGTCAAGTCAAGACATGGATGCCAAAACTATTATCAGACCTACATGTATTGTAATTAAAGTAAATCATGTTTTTGTTTCCTATAAGGAAAATACCTGGCTGCAACCAAATCCAGGCCGTTACATACCTGGGTGTGATTCAACTAATACACCCAGTGTTCAGCCACTGATAAGAACTTAGAAGTATTAAAAATTAATCTAATATAATAAAATTACTGTAGATACAGTTGATTGATATTATAATAAGTATACTGCATTGTGCAATTGTTTTAAATTAATGTAAGTCATATAATAGTATCCACCGTGGTGGAGAAACATTGACTTAATTTCATGACTATTTTAATCAGATATTATTGTTTAAATGTAAACACTTTATTGTATTAACCGAACCATGCTGGAGCAAAAAAAAAAATCCCCTTACTTAAATCAAGCCAGCACCCTGCTGTTAAACCATGGTATATACCGACTGTAAGCTTATTTTAACATGTGGAATGCATTCAGTGAAATTCGTATTAAGCCTATTGTTGTGAGAGTTGAACTTTGGAAAGGTATAAAATCTTATTAGGAATATGAATGTTGAGGTAGAAAAGAGGCCACCTTGGTTTAGCTCCAACTGAACTCTGGAACATGGGATTTAATTGTAAGTAAATAAAGTGTTTGTTGTGTGTGATATGGAGGTATATGGTTGAGGACTGGTCAGACCACCCTGGCTGCTTCCACTATCTGGGGTGACCATATAGCCTCAGGCTGTTAACACAAATACAACTTCCTCTGTGATCCAAACAAATGTGAGGAAAGAACAGAATATCACTTATCACCTCTTCCGGTGTTATTTATTTATTAGCTTACAGTTAACACCATTTAAGGTAAAACCTATGGGCACGTCAGAAACTGTCATTGTCTGTAAACTTTAAATTTTAAGTAAAACATTTTAAAAAGTTATATCTGTTTTACCCATTTAATAACAGTTTTATTACTCTCTTTATATCAATAAACATAGTGTTATTCAAACAAAGTCTAATAAACTGTACAAATACTGAGTCAAAATGAAGTCTTCAGTTTGTTTGAACCTTTTCAACGATATAAACTTTTTTACCCTTAACTTGTAGTTGTATAGATAGTAATTCAATATTCCTAAGATTTGGAATAAGCTTAAAAATTCATACACATACACTGTATAATAATGGCTAATTATAGTACCAATAATTGCTCTAGCCAATCATGTTCAGGAAAATATTGTATCATTCCATGGACAACCCTCATTTCATAGTATTGAGATTCTTCGAGTCACTTTACTGATAGATGAATACTGAATTATTTAAAAGAAAAGTGCCCTTTTATTTTTTCTTCAGGAATTCATGTCTACAGTACACCAAATAAATAACCTAATGACAGAGTCGACACTGTGTTGACTTCGTGTCGACACTGTGTCTGGGTCAGCTGCTTAGTATTCTGCATTTATCCTCACTTTAAAAATAAATTTAGCATAAGTAAATGTATGTTATTGTCAATCACACCTCATAGATGATGTGTGTAAAAAATTTTGAAAATATTCTGAGAAATAAGGATTTTAAATCAAAAACATTGGATCATCGTGACAGACACGAAGTCAACACGAAGTCAACACTGTGTTCGGTTTTCATTAGGTTATTTATTTGGTGTACTGTATATAAATATAAAAAAACTCATTTCTCATTCCAGACATGTTTACCCCATAGCAGGTGGTTGGGTGGAAGCTTCCTGATGCCCTGATGCTCTCAAAACTCAGGAAGTAGCTTTGTTGTGGTGTCATGTTTTTTATCCTGTCTTTTATGTTGCCAGTGATGTCAAGGGTGGTTTCTTCCAGCCATTTGGCCGACATGCCGTCATATAGTTGAAATACAGACTGGGAACGACATTAAACCTACATCAAGCTAACAAAAAAAAACCAACAAACTTCACTCCATATACAACAGTAATATATCAGTACAAGTATACACCTATTCCTTTGGTTAGTAATTTTAATGTGAAGAAATTGTGTTTTGTTTTAAAATTACATGTATATTATATACCAACATCACGATTTTCAGGTTGATAGCCTATAACTCTTAAAATGACAGGGTGTCTTTAGCATATATATTGTATACACGCAGAGAAAGAAAATGTGTATACTCAGGACTCTATGAGGACATTGTTTTTTAAATTATTATTATATAGCAAGTTTTTCCAGTTATAGAGTTGTAGTCTCATAATGTCATGAGACCAGTTTTTCTTCAGCATACTATATAGTTGTCTAGTGACTACTAGGAGAAATACTATTATAGTAATAAAGGAGTATTTAATTAAAAATTCTCCTCTCTAATCACAACTGATATTATGAATAAACATGTATGTATTCGGTACTATAGTATTATTTTATACTACTATCCACAATGTATTATTCAGAGGCCAGTTGTTAGTCTAACAGCCATCAGTTATATGGCGTTGCATCACAAATAAATTGACATCACGTTATAAATTCATAGCTAAATGTATGCAACACCATCTAGCTGGACCTTAACAGAGCTTTAAACAACCAGCCCCAGGTCATTGTTGAAGAAGAAGAAAAAAAAAGGTGAAATGATAGATTTAATTAAGTATGGCTATAATATAATAATGGATTAGTTGGATGAACTACTAGCAGTTTAAATTGCTTAATCCTTATGTTAATGACCACATCACAATATTAATTAGTTCTACATACATATACTCTTTACTTTTAGTATTTTTGCTATTCAACTAACCTGTATAGTATTGTATATTAGAATCATGCTTCTGCATAATTCAGGTCATAATGACTACTGAACTAAAAAATAGTTTTGTTTATGCGGCATTCAAACTGATTACCCTCTATGCTTTGTCTTCATTTTACTCTAACAAATGTCCTATAACAGGCCGTTTTAAAAAATGTATTTAGAGTTAACATTACCTGAAAGTGAGTAATACTTTAAGTCAACTTTATAAGTATGTATAAAGAGGGAACATTTTTTTATCTCTGAAAATGATTAAATCTATATTCTTTTGTTTATTTTATCCTTATCATTATATATATCAGTAGCTTACAATTGTTAATGTATAAAACAGATCAATCTTCATTATCAACTAGTTTTTAATTATTAGCCAGTTGTTTAATATTGATGATAAGGTTTTGGTATGTCTACCTATAGATTAAATATGTAGCAGGTAAATTAAGGGACAAGAGAAGAGAAAGGTACTGTTTATTCTGTAGTGGTAATTACGAGATAAAGCCTACTGTAAATCCCTGAAATCCATACAAAGAAGGAAATTAATACTGTATTCAGAACAATATATATATCGGAAAACCTTGAAAAGAATTTTCTACAGTTAATGTGTATCAGGTATAACCATACGGCTTGAGAGTAAAATTAGGTAAGCAAATTATGTGAAATCTATTTTGAAATGTGATTGTCGATTAGATATACTGTTAGATCAACTTGCAAATTGTATCAGTAATGCCAAACCAACTGTTTTATTTGCTTAGGGGACTGCCAACATAAAAATGCTAACTAGGAAGGAGAAGATATAAAAAAGAAAAAATCTTTACAAAATATTTGGTAAATTCTACATCTGTAGACCAGTTGTAGAGGCTAGAGGCTCTCAGGTAGGCTAGTCAAATTCTTAATGGAGATTATTAACTGAAGGATAAAAATCAACAATAGAAGTTTTGCCGAAAGGATATAATCATAATGTAACACACATTTTTCTTGTTCCAAAAATCCAAGTCACCATTTTTCCAAGTGGGCATCACATGCAGGTTACATTTTTTTTTTTGGCTTTGCCGTTTCAAAAAATAGTTGGACCTGCTATACCAACTTGATGGTCTTGGGGAGCATAATTTCCTATCAGCATATATTCCTACCCTTACAAAACGCATACATACTGAGTATGCCAGGTATTGAATGTCAACTTATGTAAAACTGGCTGTACATATGTACATGTACCATATATTATAAAAATATTTCTGTGTTTAAAAATTCCGGAACAAAAATCGAATTATATGGATATATTTAGCACACTAACGCAACAAACGGGGCTTTGTTAGATTGTGTGACCATTGAGACATTTAACACTGTCAAGTTGTCACCTTAAAAACCATGATATATTATATGTGTTGCTGTTGGAGTGTGTCAACCCATTGTGTTTTTATAGCGATTCTAATCACTCTCATTGAGCTGCTGAGTAATGTGGTCCAATGGCATGTAGACAATATAGATAGTGTACTGTATAGCTTTATATTACAGTACATCAGGAATTATATATCTGACAGCGTATGTATGGGTGGTCTTTTTTACAAGCAAATTATTGGTTGCTTAGTGTTTAATGCCAAACTCAGGGGTACATGTATTTCACCTGTATGAAGGTGTGCCAGACAAATGGGTGGAGGAAACCACCCATGTCATTACCGGCAACATCAGAGACAGGACATCACAACAAATTTGCTTCCTGATGCTGTGCAAGCACCAGGCCAGGAGGAAGTTCTCACCAACCACAAGCAAATTAAGATAGAAAATTAATAGAACTAGCAAAGAACCTATAGATATAAAATTCATTGTTTCACTTCAGTGCCATGCTTTCCTGGCTGGAACATCATCAAAACAAGTCTGTTCAATGTTCATAACACTTGACATGATAGCACTTATGGTAATTTCTCTGGTCAATGTGTGACGGATAATTTATAAATTAAAAGTAAAAAATATGCATAACTCACATGGTTTTGTGATTCATGTGATTCAATAATTATGTGAAAATATTAATAGGAATAAATTCCTTTTATGGCACCTTATTAATAAATTGGCTACAATGTTTCAATATCATTTCAGAGATTGTTGTCAAGTAATGATGACATCAACAACTTTTCTGGTATACACATGTGATTATTAAAGTAAATTTAACAATTGAGGGTAGTTAACAAAGGTGAGTGGTTCAATTGTTAAATAACTTAAGTCTTTAATCAATATCATATATGCACATTTTGGTAAGAATAGTTGTTGATTTTCATTACTTAAGCCCCACTTACCGCTAAACGAGATGAAAGCTTGACCAATATAAGCACACTATTTATCACTTAAATGACATTTCCTTATCTAAAATATATAATACAAGTTTCCTGTTGATGTAATAAGTCAACAAAGCGCTGTAGACGGCCAAAGACATGTGTATCTAACAGTGTTATCTTAAACTACATGTAGTAGTGCCAAGTTAGCGTAGTTGTGGTGCATGCCGCATATGTTGTTGCGCATCTTTATTCACTATAGTACCATAATAAATACAATCTTTTAGTTTGATATTAAAGACAAATAGGAAATCAAAACTTTCAGTTGAAGGCAAAAATGGAAAGTTCATAACTTTTTCTAATTGGGAAAAACACCGAAACTTGCTGTTTTTCCTTTTATATATAGTTTTAGCCCATTCAGTGGTTAGTTGGCCTTTAATAATGATCTCTGGAATGAGATTGAAAGCATAGGCTTAGGCAAAGGGGTGTCCACCCGTCCACTGGACACCCTGAATTGAACAATTGACACATTTGGACACCCTGTTCTAAGAATCTTTAACATGCAAGAGATAGGGAATTGTAAAAATTGGACACCCAGTTCCTTAAAAAGTAAAAGAAGAGGGCCATTTTGGACACCCTACTTTTGATTTCTGGCTAAGCCCCTGTTTGAAAGTTGTAACAATTCAATTTATTACGAAGTTGCCATGGTGCCGCCATCCATATGTATAAAAGTTATTCTTGTAAATACCCCACATATAAAAAATGTGAAAATACCTAATTGAAATTATTGGGCTACCAGGTGACTTTAAGCCATATTAAGATTAATTCATTTATAATGACAGCAACTTTCCCACATATACGATAAGCTTATGTGATGTAGACAAAGTAAAAAAAAATAGACAAACTTCTACACTGATCAATTTGTCACATTACAGAACAGGGCAGGTCTGATTATAGGAACTTAATAGCGATATATTCTGTCGCGAGTCAGGCGCAAGCTGGACGCACATCCAAACAACTCATTGCATCTTGTTCAACTTGTTGGGAATGTCTTTTTTGCAGTGAAATCCAGTCACATCTTCTGCAATCTGGCCGCAATTGGTCAGAGCCAGTTGCGACCTAGATGCAGTCAGATGCAAAACCCCGGATAGCAAGGGGTTTGCTGTGAAGGCTTTAGTAATTAAACTTTGTTGAATTATCCCTTAGTACCTGTCCTGGTTTAGTATATCATATTGGAGCCCTTTTGTGTCATGAGATACCAAGCACAGCATAATTGTAACTCAAACCTTAGATGGTACAAGTAACATATACTAGCATTAGCTAAGGTGTGAGTAATTGAGTATATAAGGTTCACAAGGACACAGTGTCATTTTATTACTGTATTTCATCTCCTTGCATGCTTAGTTTTTCCTTTGATCTTTACAGGTAAATAACATTAACCCCGGAAAGAAAACTAAATCACCTGGTGTTGATAACAAGTTTTTAACATCTAAAGAATGTATTAAATATGCACTTTATATAGTGTTATATATGTGACCTTATGTGTACTTAATCACCTTTGTTGAGAAGTGATTAAAGTGATTATGTGTTGATAATTATACAGATGAGTTACTTATAAATTATACCGTATTCTTTCAGCTCGTGTGACCTATATGATCTAGCTTATATTAACATATAGATTGGGTGTCGGAGAATTTTAAATCGTAATTTCAGAAACTGATGATATTCAGAAGTATACTTTACTTAGGTGAACTTTTGGGATCTCTCTATCAACGTCCTCTATAGCTCAGTCGGTATAGTGTTGGTCCTGTTAGACAAAGGTTCTGGGTTAAAGTGGGTTCAATCTCCGGTGGAGGCATGTCAAATTTTCTTTTTCAGCATTTATAAAGATTTTTTATATATCCCCAGAGGAGGTGAATAATAGGCTTGTTGAAAAACAGCAGGTCTAACATGCTGCCAAGGGCATGAGTTGGTTCTATGATATACTGTGCTAGTCCTTACAAAAGACACCAACTCCACTTTTCTTGATGTGTGCATTTAATAAATTTTATAAAGATAGAATTAATAGCTTTGTTGTAATGAGGGTTAATCTAAAATATTCAACTTGCTTCCATGATATATTGCAAATTGGATAAAGATATTTCAAATGGTTTTGTGTTTATGCTCATAAAAAGGTCTGACAGACAAACTTGACAAGGAAATAGTAAATAGTTTTGCCACTATGCTCTTGAAAGAAAGACTGATCTCACATATGTATAAATCCCACTTGTTTCCATGGAAGCTACAAAAATTATATTTTTTTAATATCCGTAAAAATGCCTAAATAGCAAAAGGTACCAGTTCACTACTTGCTGTAACAACAGTAATGATACATGTATCATGAGTAATATTAAACTTTATAGAACCGGACAAAACCCATTCCTATATCTCCCGCCAACTTTGATGGGACGGTGGATAAAAAGTTGTACTGGTACAAGTTTTTAATACATTCTTTAATTATTTCAAATTAATACTAAACTATTATGAATATTTCTATAAACATGTTTATTATAATCTGTGAATGTTTTATTCAATAATGAACAGCAATGACATGTGGGAACAGGTAAAAAGAAATCATGACTGCTTATAAATATAGCTACTGTACTTATTTATACTGGGTGACTGGATCTAATTTCATAGGGTATTTTATCCTATGTCCCCTACATGGGTCTTTTGTTCTGGATCCTGCCTGTTTAATGCATTTGATTGTTGCTTCCCAATGTACGATTTTTCTGTAGACTGTCTGTTACAGGGGAATGGTACATGTAGGCCTATAAATAGATTGGCTACCAAAATGTATACAAAAAAAAAATTACAAAATTGTTGTCATGGGTCTCAATTTTATTTATGCAAAATTATTTTGTTTCTCTCCTCATCGGATTATATGTCAAGTTAGTTAGTGAAGAAATGTTATCTAGCTTTGAGAACTGACGGTGTTTGATGTAGTGGGCAGGGCTATAATGTAGATTGATTCATACATTGGTTCATCAAGTACCTCGCAATTATATTTCGTTAAATATTGATGTTGACTCAAAACTGTTTTTTTAAGAGCTGTCTGATTTTTATCTTGACAGTCAGCAAAGTAGACTAAGATGAGGCCTACTGGGACTGTGAAGTAGGTCCTGGAATTAAAGGGGCAGCTGGGTTTTGTTAGGTAAGCCATATAGTCCCTTCAGTTGAAGCCCAAACAAAGCACCATCATATCAGTTAACGTAAGCCCTATCTACTAGATTTAATTGATGATGACTAACAATCTCAAGGTCATCAGGTCAACCTCAAGGTCATTAAATCAACTTCAAGTTCACCAGGTTATCACTCTCTCCTAACCTACCTTAAAAACAGCTAGCCTACATTGTTTTTGTTAGTCTTCAGTTCTTGTCTGATCTAAATTTAAATCTTAATTTTCAACTTATTATGGACACCAAGTTCAACATTGTGCAATTCCTTCAGACCAGTCTTGACATCACATGGTGTTCTAGCAAGACGAAATGATAGAAAAGCTAATTGTGCACCTTAAAGTCCATCTTCTCTAGACAAGGGTTTTATTCCGAGGTATAGACTCTCCATTACAATCCCTTGTCGGATCGAGCGACT
>JAVFBY010394823.1:0-15330 GCA_034781015.1 Tonicella lineata
TAAAATATCTATTAAACACTAAAGGAACAGCATAAGGATGGTAAATGATCTTATGGGTAAGTAATAATATGGATGATGGATTATATTGTATAGGGGGAAGGATGTTTGAAATTATCTACATTCACATAATAACAGGCAATATCAATTTCAGGAAAATTTACTTTTCATTTACAAATGGCTGTATATGAACAAACGCAAATCCACTTAACGCAGAGCCAGTTATTATTTTGAAAAACACGACAGTTTGCATGATTCCGATAATATATATATACTTATTATTTAACGTTGTTATAATTTTAAAATTGATTCAAAATTTCTAATTTCTTGGAATCATCATCATTTGTTGGTTGTGGATGTTCTTTGGAAATCGGAACCGAAACATTTTTTTATAAAATCCAGAAATGACGCACATGTTAGTGAGCCACGTGCCTCTAAGAGTTTTAATTAAAGGTTAATTAATTAAAATTCACAAGCTAACGTCAGCGGAGCATCAAGTGAGCTGGAACTAGGTTTTACATAAACCAGAGCTTTTTGTTTTGGCGTGTTTGCGAATAGAAACGACGTGATCATCGCCCATGCCATGTCGACCTACACCCAGAGTTCATATACATTGGCCCTATAAAGGCTTCATTTGAGAATGGCCCGGTACTGGAATGAACCCGGCTCGAGCAAATATACAGATAAAGAGTTATATACCCTTCATTAGATGATGATAACTGTAAATAAGAATGTTGAAATAAAACATTATGACAGCATTCGCGGTATTTTGTTGTTGTTGTTTTTTTGTAACAAAAAATAAAATATTCGACATTCAAATGATCCACACAGGTTATTTGTTAAGCATTGAATTATATATACTGAGTTAAAGGTAATAAAAATGGACTTAAACTATTTATTAAACGAAAAACGACGAGTTTCTCTATGTTTCTCAGATAGAAAAAGTTTTGAACTTTCCATTATTGCCATAAACTAAAGGTTTTGATTTCCTATTTTCCTTTAAAATCAAAGTAAAAGATTTGAATTTTTGGGGTAGGCCTACCACAAAAACTTATACGCGCCACAACATAACCATAACTGGACACTACTAGTAAAGCTAACATTGTTAGATGCAAATGTTTTTGGTCATCTAGAGCGCTTCATTGGCTAATTACAGCAACGTGAAAGGTTTGATTGTATATTTTATGCAACGAAATTTAATTTTAGTGATAATAGTGTGCTTATATTGTTTATTTTAATGTTATAAAATATAGTAAAAGAATGCTTAAAAAAGGAACAGAATATGAATATTTTAGTGATGTAGTATAAGCACAGATAGACATGTATATTTTCACTGCATGTTAACCGAGTTTGACAGACACCACGTGATATTAGGTCACGTGTTGACAGATTTGAAGGAGATTAAATCTTTTATAAACGAGTTGTATTCAATGGAGAGACAGGAGGTTTTATCAGGGATATATTTCTCTGGTGTTGGAGGTAAAGCAGACATTTTATAACCACGGGTAGCTCTAGAAGAGTGTTCGTCTTCACAGAGCAGCTGTGAACAGAAACCAGGAAATTATGACCACCATTTTATTAGCCAGTCTGTATTCCGTCAGCTTTTATTATTACAACTTTACAAGGCGTTACCCGTACATTATTGTTCCATAAAGCCCTGTCAGTTGCCCGCCTGTATTGGTATCACTATATTCATGATTCAAATTTTAATACTGTGTATCAATATTAACCATGTTCTTTATCGTTCGCATTAAAGTGGTAATAATAGTAAGAACACGATTTGTCAAGGCCATTCAATTAATTATTGGCCCTTCATCAATGATTAGCCGCACTTCATAAGACATAAGCAGCCCTTGGGCCCTACGGGCCCTCAGGCCACTAATGTCACGGGCCCTCGGGCCACAAATGTCTTATGGTGGGCTGCTTATCAGTGATATCTGCCTAATAATAAAGAATAACGTCCAACAAATTCATGTTGTTGTTATATCATCAGGAGTGTAATCGAGAGTTATGATAATAATTCATTACAACCATGCAATGTAGTTAGCCTGCAATGACTTCCTTGATGTCGTTATCATTAATAGTACAAGGAGCCAATGTTCTAACTTATATTGTCCTATTTATTCCAGTGATTTAAAGGTACTATTATCTATACCGCAGAATTTAGGCCAAATATTGACTGAAACGATGCTGAACCATGCTGAGGCATACTAAAAAATATAATTAACCCGGTTTAATTCGTTTCAATCGATTTTTGGCCTAAATTCTGCGGTTTAGTACCTTTAAGAAACCAATCTATATATAAGAAAACGAGGCCCCAAAAACTAAAATGGTCCTATGTGGAACCATCTTTTATTTAATAAGGTTGCGGTGGAACCGTTTTATGATGGAACCCTTTATGGTCCTAGAACTGTTTTGAAAGAGCTCTGCTTAAAATCCAATGTAAAAGGGCTCCATAGCTGATGAACCATTTTTTCTAAGAGTGTAAGGTACGATTTTTTTTTATTGTTTAAAAATATATTATATTAAATAGACATTAGCCATTAATTGTATATATGTTTTGTTGTGTTACTGATATTTTAATCACCGCCAGCAACGGTTACTGTTTTATTTAAATCAAATGTGAAGTTAATTAATGAATAAAGGGTAAAACCAAGCCCCTTTTAGCGTTTTTGTACTCACCAGCTGTACAATAACAAACATCTCTGAACTTCAGTTCAGAATAAATGGGAATAAACATTGAATTGAAATGAATTGAATTTGATGACCACGGACATTAAGTTTAGTCTTTTTTCTCTACATCTGTCTTTTATTATGAAAAAAAATCCTATACCCTGATATTTCACAGTCTTTCTGCACAGCACGTGAGCGTTAAGATTAAACTGTAGCCGTTTAAGAATTTTAGTGTAATGCATCCCAGAAGTGTTGCCCGTCCTTGTTGCAGTCTCAATGATATAGCCTATATAGTTGTATTCAATTTAGCTAAGTATTTCTACCAGATAATCACAGCCTAAATTCCACAGGGTTTAACAAGACTAACTAACGCTAATAACTTCACTTCTCATCAAAGTAAATTGTGTTTTAATCATGGCTGCCTGTGATTTCCACGTATCATATAATATTGGACTGGCTATATATCCGGTAGTATATTCGAGGGTTACCTACCACAGTTTACACTACCCGCGTCTTGTCGCCACGGGACCCAGAAACTGAATAGCTTTGATCTGAAACTAAACCCATAGAATCGTGAGACTTTTTACAGACATGAAATATTTCATATCTGACGAAAACTTCCAGTGGTGACTCCACGGTATATTATTAATTATTAAACCTCATTTTCTTCTAGTTAATAAAATAGTGTGGGAATTTGCTTCATCTACGAAGATGCCGTATGTTTGTTTCAGACTTGCGTCGTTTCGGCGTAGAACTGTAGATACCTATAGGTCGTTGCACGTGTCTAGTGATATAAACGTACGCCTACTCATTTATCTGTAAGCTTGCAGCAATACTGAAAGTTCGATCCGTAGATTATTTACTATTGGTGTATATTCCCTAGTTTAAGATCGTAAAGCCCAATTGACACTGGGCGCGACGCGACTGTCGAACGTCTCGGTTAAGGCTAATCACACGGTGCGATTAGTGATACGATTCGTCAAATTCGACTGAATCGAAGCGTGTGAACAAACGTGCGATTTTTGTCGAATGCAACTAGTCGTATCAAATATAGGACATGCTCTATTTGATACGACTAGTTGCATTCGACAAAAAATCGCACATATAGCCAGTTCTATCGACTAATCGCATCGTGTGAACGTGCCTAAACGCAGTAGAACTTATGCAATATTATTATATTATTATGTAATATATACCATTCAAACTGGAGGCTGAGCCACGCGACTGTCGCCTGCATATGCTGTGTGTACTACAACAAGTAACGTTCTATTTTTCACCGAGCGACGCGTCCTGTGTAAATTGGGCTTCACGTAGCACAATCATGTATAACGTCACTAATGTCACGACATTAATGTCCCGTAACTGACGCATACTATATGTGTCTCAAAGTGAATGTTCGGTACAAACATATGCTTGCCGAAAGATCTCTCTTGTTTGGTTCTTCTTAGGCAGAGTGACAGCAATTATCAGAATTGTTGTCAAGTCTGGCGAAATTCTTGGACACGGAAAGTCAAGAAATGGTCCAATGCACTCAACTAAAGGAAATAAAAACCGACATAAAACAAATGGACTATTAGCTTCAAAAATGTTTGAAATCAACTCCTGTTTACATTGTGTGTTTTCCCACATAATCCATTGATGTCCCATCGTAGCCATCACCTATTATCGATCTCGTCCGGCGAGTTACAGTTGTAAGAATACGAACGACCTATATGAGCATGTTATGCGACAATAGAGCTATGCAAATTTTAAAAATCTGTAATATCCAATGTAATTGAGCCTAGATTGACATTCTATTTAATATTTTTTTTCAAAAAATACACATTTACACAGATTGACTAGGAAAATGTTTTTCCGGAAAAGGGTGTTTTGTTCTTAATGTGTTTCGATCAAAGAGTGTTTTGGCTCAACACCTTTTGCTTCAAAGCCCCACTTGTTTTCAAGATTGTTTTTTTACAAGACTTTTTCCATTCAAGACAATTTATTGGTCCAAGAACTTAGTTGTTCAAAAGTTTATTTGTTCAAACGTGTTTTTGTTCAAGACTGTTTGAGTTCCAGAGTTTGTTTTTTTTTGTTCAAGAGTTTTTTGTTGGTTCACTGGTGTTTTAGAATAAGATTTTATCGGTTAAAAAATTAATTATGTTTCTGTTCAAGGTTGTTTTGGTTCAAAGGGTTTTGATTCCAAATGTTTTCGTTCAAGATAATTCATTGGTTCAAGAGTTTATTGGTTCAAAAATATCTTGAATCAGGACCGTTTAGTTCAAGGGTGTTTTAGTTTCTAGAATGTATTGATTTAAGACATTTTTTTCAATACTATTTTTGTTCAAGAGTTTATTGCTTCAAGACTTTTGGGAGTTCAAGAGTTGTCTTTTGCTTTTTGATTCAAGAGTGTTTTGGTTCAACGATGTATTGGTCCCTCAAAGAGGCTTTATGGAGTTAGCACAACAAATTACCTAGAATTAAACTCAATAGTTTTTAGATGTCGGGATTGCATACCAGTATATTAAGCCTTCGGAAAATGTAGCTGTCTAAAAATATAAAAAAATACCATATAAACCGAGTTACAAGGTATAATACAAAGGCTTATAAGATTTATTGATTCTGTCTAGAACACCGACACTACTTATGTAGGCTACAAAGCGTGGTCGTTTCAGAGAACTAAAACCCTGCGTCATTGTTCACTTATATTCAATTCATTCAATCCCATTTAACTGCTTTCAATTTAGTTGATTAGACTGGATTATAAGTATAATACGTACGATACAATTTCAAGCGATTATTTGGAACTAATCTAAACAAAGTTGACTTTTTAAGGTTTAAACACATTTTGAGTTCCCATATAGTATATATTTTTTAATACAGTATTACCTCAAGTCTGTAATAAAGAAATGTGGTCCGGTCTATCTATTTACCCTCAAAGAAGGGCATGCTTTGCTCCAAAAAGAGTTAAACGGTTTCAATTTAATCTTACTGCTCACTTAGTGAGCAGTTAGATTCTGTGATTCGCGAGAATCTAGGTTTTTATATCAAAACACAGATAAAGAGACGAGTGAAATAAATGCCCCAGGTCATCAAATGATAACAATCAAGGTTACTGTGTCAAAATTACTCAATTTGCCCAGTTATCAAATGGTAGCCAACTAAGGGAATTAACTCAGAATTGTTACATTCATCAGCGGCAATGTATTATCGTACACACGATCTCTCCTGATAATAAAAGCTGACGGAATACAGACTGGCTAATAAAATGGTGGTCATAATTTCCTGGTTTCTGTTCACAGCTGCTCTGTGAAGACGAACACTCTTCTAGAGCTACCCGTGGTTATAAAATGTCTGCTTTACCTCCAACACCAGAGAAATATATACCTGATAAAATCTCCTGTCTCTCCATTGAATACAACTCGTTTATAAAAGGTTTAATCTCCTACAAATCTGTCAACACGTGACCTAATATCACGTGCATGGTGTCTGTCAAACTTACTTACAGTAAATGTACAATAACGTTTTTACAATGTACACATCAGATGCAGATATTCAAATAGAATGTTTGCTGAGCTATTGTTCTTCTTGAAACATGTAACATCTACACTAGCTTGTTGTTATGTTTTACATACATATTTTATCTGATGAAATGCTAAATCTGGTTTAACTATTTGAATATATCACTGCATGCATAATTTAGCACAACAAAATATATCTACCTTTGGCGTCTTCAACCATGTAGGACAACAGCAATCTCCTCCAGACCCTGCCGACGGCTGGGAAAGTAGTTTATATCAGTATTTGCTATGGCGGCGAATTAATATTTAACAGAATTACATTTTAAAAAAACAGCAGAAAACGTTGCTTTGGAAGTAAATTGAAACACAAACCATTATCAGGAAAGTTAAATTGGGATTTAACGATAAAAAATCTTTATTTCTATTCTAACATATCACCTACGCAGCTAAAAAAAAATTTAAAAAAAATTCAATATTTTTGGCCTTTCTTCATTTAAAAAAATCCAATCACCGCTGAACAGTGAAATGGAGAAAGCCACTGTAGAGAACACTTGACAACGTTCGATTCGAACGGCTGCATAATTTTCCAGAGAAAAAAAAACAACAGTGAAATCGCTAAATTGTGTACACTTTAAATGTTCCAAATTGGTTAAAAACAAATCTTGGTCAATGTATACATTCGGCTATTAAACATAACACACTCTCTGACTTGTTAAGATTCCTGTGTTGATTTTAATTGGAAGCGGCGGGCGACTTGTTACCCTTGCACCGATTGTCAATTTTAACATTTCCATTGAACGTCGTGACGTCAAAACTTTTTTTATGGAAGATTATGACGTAAATTATTCTTTACGTCTATTGACAGTTTTAGGCAAAACTGGTTTCTTTTATTTTTTATGTATTACGGATTTCACATCAGAAGTGATTGAATTAAGTGTAAATTATGAACAGATTAGGAGGAATGTGAAAACATATTACGATACATGTAACCTGACGTTGGATAGTTAACGTCCATAGGCCTATTATCGAATTCAACTAAAATTTAAATTAACGTCCATAGGCCTATTATCGAATTCAACTAAAATTTAAATTGAAGTATAATCGCCATAGACATTGATTGTAGAGTGGTAGTTTCTACAAGCTACTGAATTGTGTAAAATCGGTTAATTTGTTAGCGTATCCGTGAAGTCTTTATCAGGCGGATAAAGTTCATAACATACAGGTCAAGGGTCACCAACGTTTCCTTTCTGATCTCTCCTATATCGGCTTTCGTTTCCTTTTTTCTTTGCCTCATTAGAGTTTGACACGTGCGGAAAGGAAGCATGTCACGTGCGATTTCATCAGGATTGAACAAATAGTAGAAATAAACGGAAAGGGCTAGGTTTTGTTGACACTGTTTATCCTCTATGCAAATAGAAAATGCCTTTGGGACTCTGTTCATGGTTTCGGATGCAAAATTGACGAGGTTAGTTCTTGTAAGCTTATTTTAATATTGAACGTCAGGAATCTTAGGTCTTAGTGGTATTATATTTCTGGCATTCATTACACTTGTGGTATTTCTTTCCCCACGTAACCTAACGTAAAATCGATGGTTTTGTTTAAGACAGACTCTACTACCTGGGGAAAAATAACTTAACAACCTTACAATGAGTTTGTCAGCTCATAAAACACATTCTGAACGAAGCCAATCAAAGCCTTGGGGCGAGTAAAGGATTTCCACTAGCATTCCGCGTTTTTTAAAATATATTTATTGATTGGTGTTTGTCGCCGTGCTCACGAGTATTCCACATACATGACGGCATGCCAGCCAAATTGGTGGGGGAAACCACTTTTGAAGTCACTGGCAATATTAAATACCTAAACCATTCAACCAATAGGCCTTCGTCGACATTTACTACTGTCTTTTCGTGTCTGACTCTCAGGGTCGAACATGGGTTCTAATCGAAATTTTTAACTAGAATCTATAAGTTAGCTAAGCTAAGAAAGTGTTATTCCTAAATAACTAATAGTGTCAATCGTCACTATCAAAACCATACAATTTATTATGTTTTATTTATATCTATTATAATCTATAATGACATCAGCTCTACACTAATAACCTACCTTATTGTCGCATCTTCTACTGCCTGTTGCACGCTCGTTTTTCTTTGATCATTTGTGAACAGCTAGAATGTAAAACAAAAATACCGTTTAAGAAAATTACATAATGTTAGGGAATTTGTAATGGGATATCAGCGATTTTTGTTAGCATAATAGTTCCTCGTGAAATGCTATTTTAAATTATTCCACGACAAAATTTTATCACACTTCAAACTTCACTTGGTATTGTCATATTGTATTTTTTATGTTGCTGTTAATTTGTTTAATAAAAGTAGCATAATGGTCGCGTTTGCCTTTCTTTCTGTCCGTCCGGGCATTTTCTATCCTTTAACATTGTCCGATTTCGATGAAACTTGCACACAAGTATCGCATGGCGACCTAGTTGTGTCGCGAAGCTTTTGGTTGCCATGGCAACAATAGTTGCCAAAAGTCGACCAAAAAACTTTAGAAATTAGACCCACACCCCAAAACCTTGAAAATAAGGTAGCTTGGACCCTTTTAAATTTTCCGATTTTAGATGATACTTGCACACACGTATTGTACGGTTAACTTGTTGTGCCGCCAAACTTTTGGTTGCTATGGCAACAATATTTGCCATATTGCAACCAATATACCTTAGAAATTAGACCCTTTGCGTCAAGTGTATATTCGCCAACAATTTTAGAATAAGGACCATAAAACTCATATAGTGCCATATATTCTACCCCATGTCCTTCCCAACAGTTATCAACAGAATTTCGAAATTCTTTATAGTTTCTTCACGGCAATCCTTTGAAATTACTTGTCGCTTTGACCTTCGGCGCCTAACAGCTTGTTACAGTGTTTTCTGCCAGTGCACTGAAAGAACTTGAATTTAAGTAGTATTTCCACTGACGAGTTTCACAAAATATTGAGAGTGTATGTATCTTCTTATCACAGTTTATTGAGTATAATTAAGGTTAATTTTGTATATTTTTTTTTAAGAAGTTGAGGAATAAACACGAATAGAAAGGGACTCTAAATCGCTGATGTACTTTTGTTCTTAGATTAACTAACTTAGATGCTATAAAAAGCATACAAACTGAACTCCAGTGGCTTGTTTGAAGATGTAATATAAGAAGGCGACCGATGCTTGTTTAATTGGGGATTTACATCGAAGAAAAGGTTTAACTGTGAAGTGAATACGGAGAGGTCAATAAGCCATTCATTGGTTGAAGTATACAATGACGTCACACAAGGAGAGGCCAGTAAACCATTCATTGGTTAAAGTACACAATGACGTCACACAAGGAGAGGTCAGTAAGCCATTTATTGGTTGAAGTACATAATGACGTCCCACAAGGAGAGGTCAGTAAGCCATTCATTGGTTGAAGCACACAATGACGTCACACAAGGAGAGGTCAGTAAGCCATTCATAGGTTGAAGTACACAATGACCTCACACTATAAGCATGGTATATTGATATTAACATTCAAGCAGTTGCTTCCCACATTTTCGTAGAATGTAACACTGCCCAGCTGGTTCGAACCCCAATGTTTCTTTTTTAAATTATATTTTGCGGGTGGTTGGGCGGGAGCTTCTTGATGCCCTGGTGCTCTCGGAGTTAAAGGGCATCATGAAGTAGTTTTTTTTTACGTGTTGTCGGTTTTTTCTTCTTTTTTCCCCCCTTTTTCTGTCTCGTTTTTAGTGTTGCCAGTGACGTGAACGATCGTTTCCTCCACCCATGGGGCTGGCACGCCGTCGTTTAGGTGAAATAAGCCCTGGGTATGGCGTTAAACCCCAATCAATCAATAAATAAATCAATCAATCAATCAATCAATCAAATATAATTCAGTTTTACTTTTATACCACATGATTGGTATTTGCTGCAGACCACCGGGTATGTCTCACAGTGGGAACTTGCATAGGAAGAAGTATGACCGTAGAAAATTCCACAGGCTTTTCCTGGAAAGCACTGTTTTGCAAATGAATAAATGTAAAACATATCATCTTGAAAAATAAAGATGAGACGAATTTAATCATATCCAAACTAAGATAGCTTGAAATCTATAACTTTGATAAACTTAATTATGTATCGCTGGAGGTATTGCTGTTGTGATCGTAGAGGGAACAACATCTCATCAAATTACAATTTGAAAGCCTAGATTACATGCCCATGAACCGAGTCAACCAACAATTCTAGTTGGTTATTTTAACGGATTGATTAGGGTTTAACGCAACATTAACCTTTCTGTCAGGTAATAGGTGGAGCAATTTTGTAAATATATATGTCATAAAACCTTACCTAGCATAAATTCAAAGCTCACTAGCTATATAGATAATTATTGCGATTTATTATTGCATCGTTAAACTGATTTCGGGTAAGCAAAAACATTTTTTTCAAAAGCTATATCTGTTTATGGGACTCACTGATCCGAATGACGAATGAAACCGAATGACGAATGAAATTTAAAAAAAAAATAATAACTGCTCCGTATACTGGAACATAGGAAGACACATTATAACCTTGAAAATCGGCGATTTTACATCGCTTAAGAGTTGAGACACCACTCATTACATATTTAGGAAACAGAATACCATTCATATCAAATGGAATGAAACTGATATGGCCTTTTAATCAGACAAAAAAAAAACTCCACACCTCTCACTCCATTAAAGAAACCGAATGACAGTCTTGTCTCATTAAATGAATTTTCCTATTTTCATTAAGAAATGTTCTGGTTTTATGACACCTGGATTTCTTGTCAACAGAGGTAATGGACTTATCGAGGTTTCTGGCTTGTAACACCTCGCTCTTTCCCGAGATTGTATGTTGTCTCCGATGGTCTATAGCTAGTGAGCTTACAGGCAAAATCCATGTAACTTCGCACAGTCCTGTTCGTGTGGGAAATAACTCTGCACTCACCGCCTTTTCACAGGCTTTTTCTCTCGTCTTTTCGCTTCCGTATGCTTCTGTATGTAGAAACTCAACAAAACATTTGAGAACTGTTTATGCATTAAAAATCTTTGGCACTCATTTTTTAAAAATCAAAATTATTATGGCAGATTTTCGAATTGGCTCTCGTTGACAAAACAATTTCCCTTTCAAACATCTTCACTAAGCGAGTTTCACATATAAACGTATCTGAAAATTCAGTTGCACCAAACAAAATTATAAATTACTAAATTGGGCAAGCTAGTAGGCCTATATGCTGATAAATACAAAAATAAAAATTACAAATTTTTGGTCAACACTGCTCTGTATCCTTATATACACGTCACGTAGTAGACTAATAATGATACAGATCTCTGCATCTACTAATAGCTATTTCCCTGAGAGGATTTCTTCAATATTTCTGACATATTTTCACGGCTAAAATGTTCTTTTACATACCGGACATTTAGTCCCATTTGTAAGAAACTAAAACTCTGTACATCTTTATATATGTTTAAATATTAGTACAATTATTAGCATATTTCTATTATATTAAATATTGATATATTAAAAAAAAATCTGCTGGTCCTTTATTTTGCCACTGTGAGACAGCGATTGTTACTATATATATATGTGGTGAGTTAGTAGAAAATAAGTTACAGTGTACCAAATTAATAACCTAATGACAGGACGAACACGATGTCAACACCTTATACACACCACGTCCTCAACGTGTTGACACAGTCTTCTAGTCAGTTGTTCAGTTTTCTGTATTTATCCCCATTTTAAGCATAATATTGTTTGTGAAAGTGTAAAAAATACTCCACAAATTATGTGCTTAAAATTGAATATACAAATATTCCACACAAAAAAAAAACATAAGAGAAAAAAATCAACATGTGTCTGACACAGTGCATTCGATTTAAACCTTCGCCGGTATATAACCGGCTTGGTCACAAAAAGGCTCCATTTTGTGTAGTGATATGCATCAAATTAAAGTAAATTATGCGGTCGTCAATCGGCGAATAACTGCTATAATAATACTCACGACCTACAAGTATGACGATGTCATACGACAACAGAGTAATTCAGTTTTTAAAAATCTTCACTATCAAATGTAACTTTGCTTAGATTGACATTCTATTTATTATTTTTTAACAAACTAAACACATTCACACAGATTTCAAAGGAATATGCTTTTCCGCGAAAGGGGGTTTTCCGCCTTGGAAATAGTGCACGAAACTGAAAGCTTGAGATGTCGCCTATTTGTCCCAAAGTTCTAGTCTGCGTTGAAAAGCTAAATAGTACTTAATGGTTACAGAAGGTGGCACAGTGTTAACACAGTCTTCTATTTTCAGCGTTTCTATTTTCCAAAAAACGTCCACGTCTGACACCTAATCTTTTGTAGTCTATTCATGTGATGAGATGGACCTGTTTTACAGTGTTGGGAAATCAGAGTAGTTTCGCCAGCAGTAGTCGTTACGCCGAGATTTATGTGAAGTCTGTTATCTGTTTCCAGCGACCGGGCGTGATTTTTACAAAGATTCGTCAATATAAACGACAAAATGACTGGTGGCGATGGCAGAGGTATTGTGATGAATCGCGCCACGACACCACACACCAATCCGCTGAAAAAAAATTATCTCGATGAAGCCAATCATTTAGGTGCCGTTCTAATCAAAGACGTCCCGTGGTAAACCATTAATCGCTCAAGCCAACGTGGAGTGCTCGATACTGGCTGCAGTGCAATATAACTCAAATGAATAATCATAAAATGATTTTGGTAGTGAATGACATAGGTGGCCCTAACGTGCATATAGCTATGAGCACAATAGCTTGATTGATTGATTGATTGGTGTTTAACGCCGTACTCAGGGGTATTTCACCTATACGACGGCGTGCCAGCCCAATGGGTGGAGGGAACCACCGTTCGCGTCACTGGCAAAATAACAGACGAGACAGAAAAAGGGGGGAAAAAAGAAGAAAAAACGACACCACATAAAAAAACCTTTTTCCCGATGCCCTTTAGCTCCGAGAGCACCAGGGCATCAGGAAGCTCCCGCCCAACCACCCGCAACACAATAGCCCTTCCATAGTACAGAGCTTTGGGTCGTATGGTTCATCGTCTGGAAGGAATAGGCTATCTGAAATGTGTACGGCGCATTATTCTCCCATAATTTTGGTATGTAAATAACCCTTACCTGCCGGTACACTCCCGGTGCCAATAAATGTCAACAAAACTTCCTCAAATTAGAGATATTCGTCTAAAAAGTATGCACTCCAGCGCGCTTCTCCATAGCCTTGTTTTGGAGTTAGCGATTGTTGATGACGTCATTCTCTTCGGACTATTTTATAGCCTGTTAATAAAATTCCCATACAATTTTTTTTCGCCAAAACATTATGAATTATTTCAACTCTTCACTTTTTAAGTCAAAATCAATGGGACGACGGTCTATAATCGTATCATACTCCAAAACGAGGCAATGGAGAAACATTCGATTTTAAAACTAGCGCGCTGGAGTGGAAACTTTGAAGACGAATATCTCTAGTTGGAGGAACTTTGTACACCGGCAGGTAAGAATTATTCTCATACCAAAATTATGGGAGAATAAAATGCTGTACAAATTTCAGATAGTCCTTCCCGCTGAATCACCAGATCCATAGCCTTGTACTAGGGAAGGGCTATTGTACCCATATCTGACGTGCGTATAAAGACAGAACTGTAAGACAGCTGTTTGTCTTAACAAAATAATAATAATAACAACAAAAATACAACTAAAACATTTTTAAAAAAGCCTATTTACCGCCTTATACAAAATATAATTACACGTAATTACACAAAACCGTGGATGTCACACAAAACACACTGCCCCGTCGGAATTAAGTTACGGGAGTTTTCAGCATTGTATTGGACGTCATTTTTGTTAACAGAGATGTAAACAAAAATGACGTCCAAAACGCGGACTAGGCTTTTCAAGTGCTAGGAAAAAGTTCCGTCTAAAATTGCTACCATCGTATCACGTCCGAGGTGCTGTGCGCAATACAGTCACTTCTGATGACACTCGGCCATTTTTATGAGTTACAGATTTGTCTCCATTTCTGCTCCTGGTAAAGCCCCTTTGACAATTATCCAAAATACTACCAGTTTCCAATTACAATAAAAGCAGTGGTTCAGATTCCAAACATTTGTTTGCATCTTACTCTGCAGTCACGGTGTTTACGTTTTTCTATGCGGCATCTAGTAACCAGTCCTAACTTTAAGCAAGGTTCGTAAATATAACTAGGAAAATGGATGGCTTTAAAGGCAGAGGTTATATTTTGATGAATCGCGCCAGAACTCTACATGAATCTAGTCAGTTTGCAAACCCCTCATAATAAAGCCAATCATTTAAGTGGAATTCGAATAAAGATAGCGCGCTGGGAAAGACTGGGAGACCTAACAGATGCCAAGTTAACGTGGACCACGGAAGGCTGATTGTAATGTACTGATCCAGTATTAAAGGCTTCCTTAATACGACTGATGGTTGCTACAAATTGACAGCTAACCTTAAATATCACCACGGCTAGTAATTACATGGAATGTGTTTGTCGATAATGTTATGATTTATGATGAAAAATTCTTTTCAACCGTTCGAATTTTTAACCAACTGACCAAGAAGGTTGTATAATGTGATTGCATCTGTGAATTTAGAGATAAAAATAATCCAGACAGCAAACAAAACAGAAACATTGACGAAAAAAATAAGAAAGAAATTCAACCCACACTGGAGAGTATCGCTCGTCAATCAACATATATATGCCAAGAAAACGATATTGGAAAATGTCCTGGAATTACTATGGATTTTCATTTCTATCACGGACACTTGTACTTCCTGTTAATCTTGTGATGCGACTTCTTAGAGCAGAATGAACGGTAATCTAACCCGAACCATAAATCTAGACCTAAATCTAACCCGATTTTTTAGTAACCCTAAACCTAAGCCTAAACACTGTCTTAACATTGACGTCATATCTCAAGGCCCTGTCACACCATGACGTATCGGGTAAACGTATGTGAACGTATACAAAATATAGAAAATACGTTTATGTACGTTTGTATACGTTGGTGTACGGTGTTATAAGTTAGGAGTAAGTTGTGGGTACGTTGAAAACGTTCGGAGTACGTTG
>JAVFBY010394934.1:0-15329 GCA_034781015.1 Tonicella lineata
AAATTTGTTTACAAAATAACATGTGTGTGACGTCATAAGTAGGATTGAGCATCTTTGTCGCGTCGTATAAGACATAGGCCTACCCTTTATCCATTTTAACGATACGATATCTCATGGTTACGACAGAAATGTCAATTATTTACCCAGATAAAAAAAAATCAGATAAATTCGTTTCATAAGCACTTCAAGTATAATGCTGATGTTTCATTTTCAGATTCATTTATTACCTAATGCAAAATAATATATACAAATGCATACACAAAAAATACAATTACACAAATTGTATAATATAGTACATAAATACTGATCAGATACCGAAGGTACACTGGTTGGCTTAGTTCTTTTTGGTATAAAGTAATGTGATTGAAGAAAATCCAAGAAATCCTTCGATGGACCGTGCATGCTGATCAGATTTTAAAAAATCAATATTTAAGTCGCCCAGAAAGACACATTGTTTTTTCTCTGGTCTTATACTCTATCCGATATATTTTGTAAATCAGAATTAAAAATAGAAACATTCTTATAGGGTCGTTGGTAATGTAAGTCCCACAAAGAATTTATCTTGTTCGTATGAGATTTCAAGAAATACAGATTCATCTTCTCCGTCATCCTGGATGCACGATAAATCGCGTCTCTCCACAAAGCTAGTTTACTTCATCACTTTCATAAAAGATAAGACCGCCATCTCGCCTGTTATGTTACATCTACTTAAAAGATAGACTGTGTAACCGCTGTTAAAATATACAGATCATATGGTAAGGTTTATTTTATTTGTTTTGTCTAGATTCTCCCGGAAATTCAGGCAAATTTCTATGGACAAGTGGTGCAGCTGTGAAGTATAATAACTGGGCTACATCCTTCCCCAATGATACAAAATCGAAACAAGATTGTGGTCTTATATACACAGGTTTGTATGACATCAAAGACCAGTTAAAACTAGCAGCCAAATCTGAAAGTAGTGGATGATTCTGTTCCATCGTGATCCGTCAGATAAGTGGCATCAGGAAGCTGATTTTTTTTTTTTGCATCCTGTTTTCAGTTCTGCCCTTTGTTTGTTGCCATATCGCCGAGAGTGATTTACTTCACTCATTATGAGTCATTAGGATGGCATGCGGACATACGGATGGAATACAAATCGAATGAAAATGACAGTATTTTGCATCCCAATGCCTATATGTAAGGAAATATTGAATTCAATGAGGTGCAAATAATTCTTTAAAAAAAAGGAAAAAGTTTGATTAATCATTTGATGGTTAACATTGAATATTCAGCGTATTCACTCAAATATGTATAAATAAAGGGACACAACCAGACCCTGGTGGCTCTGACAAAAGTGTGTTTTGTGACGAGAAAGCCCAAATGGACCTCAAGGTGAGCTTGGGCATTGACGCAACACAATGCCAATATAACGGATCTACATTATAATCTTATAATCTAGCGAGAAGCATAGGTAAGGAAACACTACAAATTTATTCTAATATTTTTATAGTGATTTTGCCAAATACGCAAGAGTATATAATATATCAAAAACATTGTTGATATACATTGAGACAAGAGATATATTTAGCCATTAAAATAAGCGCAGAGTAAATACACCTTCTCGATTTCCTTTTTCTTTTTACCATGAAAACAAATCTGAGCACTATTTTTATTTTTTGCTACAATTTTATGCTACAAATTAACTATTGTATTTCACAAGGTTTTATTATGCCAATAACAATTAACGTTCTTTCTATAAACCTATCAGCTCCCTGGAAGGACTAATATCCGATCGCCTCTCGTCTTGCACCCTTCTTTTCAACGGGTGCACACTTTTCAAAGGTGGTTCGTAACATCGGCCAAGATGGGTTCCATAGGAGAACTTCCTTAGCTATAATCCTGCAATCAATGCAATGGTATCTGTTTTAACAGATAGTGTACAATGCGCAAATTAAAAGCGTTAAATATCACTGACTAATATTTCTACTTTACAGATGACTCTAGTGGTGCCTGGACTACTACACCAAACTGCTTTCAGCCAAGTGGATTTATCTGCCAAGCCAATCAAAATGAACGGATATACCTTGCGGCAACACAGGCCCGTAAGTTAATTTAACTTATTCAGTTGACCAACAAGGTCCTTCGTGGAATCGGCACATTGTTTCCATCGGTTGTCTTTGTTTAATATGGGAACTTTAATAATGACAGAACAGTGTAAATCATTTGGCCACCTAAGTAGTCACATTATCACGTATTATGTATGAAAAGGTAGATAAAGAAATACAGCGTTTGCTTGAGTAAACTTTAGGATCGCTCTATCGACGTCTTCTGTAGCTCAGTCGGTAGAGTGTTGGCCCTGTTAGCCAACGGTGCCGGGTTCGATCCCCGGTACAGGCATGGCAAATTGTCTTTTTCTGCATTTATAAAAGTATGGAAAGGTTAAATAATTAGATGTACTTGTGTGTTTGTTGTTGTTGTTGTGCTGTGTTAAATACAATTCAATTTTAATTTAATTTCTATAATACTGATGTTTTACTTTAATAATTATACTCCTCTTAGCAACCTACGTGTGTAAGGATGGCTGGACGGTACATGGCTCGAACTGTTATAAGGTGTTTGTTCAGAGACAGGTCTGGTTTGATGCACAGGCCCAATGCTCATCGAATAACGGCCGCTTAGCCCGCATTATGGATCAAGACACACAAAATTTCTTTTTCAGTACGTATTAAATTAATCCAGTAAACACAGAATGTCAGTTTGTACTCGATTATTGCAGCAGATTGGCCTATAGAAGAATAATGCGTATAATCTAGGTTAATCAAGTTATTTCAAAGCATGTGAAATAAACCTATTATAACCAACGATTTAGCCTAGCATGACTATCTAACAACGTTTACTTTTTCTATGTCACCGATTTTGTTTTTGATTAACTTTGATCATTTTGTATAATACAACATGCCATCTTTTAAAAACATAATGGCACCGAAAGACTCTCGGTTAAATACTGTATGTTGCCGTAAGCACCGTATCGTATCTTTCGTAGCGCTAGACGCCATGTATTTTGTTAACTTACGTATATGCTTGTCTTATTTGGAACATACATGTAGGGCTATATGTAGGCCTATGTTTTCAACATTCGGTGTATGCAGGAATGGTCGATTGGTTAGAATTGTACATTCTTCTGTGATGTTCCACTCATAGGAAAATATGTGAAAGGATTTTGGAAAGTTTTGTTTTATAGCTCATAGATGTTTGTTCAAAACAAACGTAGCTGTTTACTGCCGATTTTACTATGTATTTAACGAGAGACTGCAATGTTTAGTACTTTCCATGTCTGATATTAACTCGATACTTTGCAGAATTCGTGCAAGACGACACTTGGTTTGGACTTAATGACCGTTCAGCGAATGGACAATATTACTTTGGAACAGATACTCCCGTTGTAAGTATGATACCAAAATGTATAAATAAGTATTTAAATCTGTTACATAACATAATTATGTATGAACTGCATTAAAAATCAACCAGTATAATATAAGAAGCTTTAAAAAGGGAATATATTTACAAGGTGAATATCAAACAAAAAGTAAATGAAGTCTTAAAATATCACATTAATTTTTGTGTTTGGATGTCTTTTTTATCCCTAACTAACTGTCTCTGTACTCTGCTGACGTAAAGCTCATTAACAGATTTAGTTTCTTTATTACATGTTTTCTTCCCTCTCATCTCCCATTTCATAGATCAACAGTATTATTATGTCAGTTAGTCTTGTAGAATTGTAAACACTTATTGATGGTGCATGTATCTGTACAATGTAATCAACAGTGTAAGTCCATTGCATTGTACATAATTATGTAGTTTGTTGTTGACTGATTACAATCCGGTTAACAGTTTACTTCAAGGGAAAAAATACTATTGATTAGTCACCTTAGTTTTCATCCCGTTTAACCCCAAAGTATGCCCTCTTAATCCCGTATCTTTGTATGTTGGGACAAACGGGGGAAAAGTGTGTGTGTGGGTGTGGGTGTGGGTGTGGGGGGGGGTCTGTGTACATACATACATATTTTAATTTAGATGGCCACTCCATTCTATTGAATGATTTGCGCCATAATCAGAACTGGAGTGAGTTTGCTTCATAGACCACAAAAAAACACAAAAAACCCCACAACAATTGAACAGACAATATAAACTAAACTAGGGTCATTCAATACAACAGTACAGACAAGAATTAACAAAATCTAATACATTACTAGGGGGGGGGGGGTCTGTGTAATCGTAAGCGGTCTGTAAATCGGGTTGGGTGGACACGGCATGGATATATCTGGATTTGATCGCACTTGTTGCCATTTCTTTTTATTATTAGTTTAATGAGAATAATTTCTCACTTGAGATTCCGGGCCCTTAGTAAAACCTTACATGTTAAAGTAGCTGTCACTGAAAACAATTAGTCTGTTCCTATTGATAAAGCCACGTGGTTATCACAATCACAAGATCTCCAACATGTCGCCATTTTTTATCTGTTACCAGACGAGTTTTACAAATTGGGGCCAAAATGAACCATACAATGGTCCCGATTGGAATTGTGGTATAGTAAGCAAAGCCAACTTACAGAGCAAATGGAAGATGGTACAATGCTCAGCATTTTACCAATTCATCTGTGAAACAACCCCAAGTAAGTAATTTTAAAACTTCTCGACACAACACAGTTCAACTGGCGCCAAATAGTACACAAATCTACTCAACTGATGAAATGCAGTGACACAAACACATCTTAGTCATAAAAAGTGTAAAATAAAAGTTATTTTCCCGGACTATATAATTATGCCAATAGTGTTTAATAGATTGAAGTATATGCAAAGGGTTCTTTTTGTGTAAAATAAGTGAAATATATAAATAACGTCCAGTAAGTGCTATTGACGTTACAAGTAAATTATGGCAAAAAAGTGTGAAGGGCGAAATTAACAATTTACCAGAAAAACCCATGTTCTTCATTTCATTGGTACATGTATACCCGCCTCGAATTAAAGTGCTTATTAATTTTCTTAGGTGTAGAAAACACGTCTGACCGTCCGGTGACAATGTTTTAAAAAATAAGACATAAATAAATAAATAAAAACATTTTCCCGAAAAGATTGATTGATATATAAAGTTTTTTGTATGCATTTTGAGCGCCCCCGAGTTTAATCCAAAGCTAGACAGATAGACAGCAGTCTAGAGGGGGTGTTTAGCTTAGTATAGCTATAACTTGTCAATAATAGTAAATTAGTACAGGTGTGGCGTAAATCGGACTCCTATTTTATAGAGGACTGGAAAAGTGTTGTTGCTGTCTAGAGCTCAAGATGGCTGAACAGTCTACAGTATTTTATGTTTTTGTGTATTTATGTGACAGAAGCAGGTAATAGGTTGACTACAAGTTACAGCAAGTTACAGCAATTTGCTGTTTAATAGGGCTCGTCGGTTTCCTCATTTTTAATGTCAGTAAGGGGCCAGACAAGATGGAATCTTGTCGCCGTCTTTGTTTTCACTATATTTACATGATCTTGATACTATACTATAGTACATGTATTGTATTGACTGTAACATCGCTGGGCTCTTCAATAATTATTTATTGTTTGCTGATGATTTGTGTAAAATGTGTCCATCAGCAAAATCGTTTGTTAAACCTTTGCTCGGACATGTTTCATTGGCCCAGGAAACTGTGCATGTGATCGTCCTTTTACTAGACAAACGATATGTTACGTCATAAATCGAACAAAGACTTTGAGAGGAATCCGTGGTAGTAAAGAGATGTCTGAGCACAGCGATATTCAAGAAGAACCATAAAGAGATGTTTGGAAGAGGCAGTATGTGAGCCAGACGATGTGCATAGGATGTAGTAGACCATGTTACCGGCTACACGCACAGAAAGATATATCTGCGTCTGAATAATATTTGGCTCTACTTAAAAAAAATAATACTATATACACATCGAGAAATCATGATATTAAAACGACATTTTGAAGGGGACTTCGATCTCACACCGGATGAAGCATTACGTAACGTTGTATGGGCCTACGAATAAGGAAAGGTCTGTTCAACCAAGCTCTACCTTCAGAATATCCCTTCGCAGATACCGAGACTACTGAAGACAAAAATTGTAGGATGACTTAGGATGATTCCCCGACCTGATGTTGTTTGTGTTGACGGAGATGATAAATTTTACAATCTTTATTTGTGTTGCCTTTATTTATCTTGTAGTATATGTTCTGAATATCTCTAAAGTTTATATATGGGTCTTTACGCCGTAACGCAGTGCTTCATACGATCAGGGAGTATATGATTGTACTTGATATTTTTAACACATTTTGTTTGATTTTTTTAGGTAACAATGGAGGCACCATTCCACCAACTACACCTCCTGGTGAGTTTCACAAAATTCTCCATACAAATGTAAGAGGGGCAAATAACCCGTACACTAAGAGTAAATTTGAATTAATATTAAACTAGTAAAATTTAAAACGTGCGGTTTTGGTAAAATTGTTTAATACTTTACTTTAAAAACTAGGGATCTTTTGAAATTTAATGTATTTTACATGAACTTGTCAACTCTCTACACTCCGATAGTATACACCTGGGAACAAACTGTTGACATGTATGTGTATTGTCCACTCTCTTTTTATAGTCAATAACCTGGAGTACAAACTGTTTACATGTGTATGCATTATCAACTTTTTATATCTTTGACAGTTACTTGGGGTACAAACTGTGGTGCATTCTGGGACGAAAACCCCTTCAATGGCTATTGTTATAAGTTCCTCGACCAGCCGCTCAGTTGGCTTGATGCTACAGATTTCTGTAGAAGGGGAGACTATAACTCTGAATTAGCCAGCATCACTAGTCTGGAAGAACAGACTTATATCTCAGGTATTTTTTTTATTTTTGTTGTTTTTTGGTTGAGGGGGTTACTCCGCTCTCGCTGATATACATTTTTCTACATAGAGGAACTATAGCGGGGTACGCTTTGATAACTCATTAAACGAACTACTCCGTTATTCCTAATTGAGTATTCTGATTTATAGAACGGGAGTTCACTCCGTTAACACATTTTGTGGAGTACTGCGTTAATTTTAATTGAGCACTCCTCTTCATTGAAATGGTTTGTGTTTTATTGAAATACAAACTTCGGCCAAACACGGAAGTCTGTTATTACGAGAGAGCACAACAGGAATTTCTCGTGATACCTTTTCTTTAAACCTGTCTCCGAAGACACTGAGTAAAACAGGACGACTTATTAGCCGAAGCGAGAATCCTAGGTACCCAAATTATTTTCGTCTAACACTGTCTGCTGTGGGGCTCTATTCTTATACAATGACCTAACAGATTAAGTTTCTGTGTATTTTTAAGGTCAACTGACCATTCTGGTGGGAAGTAAATCTTTAAGTTTGTGTTCATCTTATTATTCTTTAATATTTTGGCTTTGTTTGAACCCCAAAACACAAATGAAGACCACAAGAGCAGAAATACCTTAGTCACAGAAAAGCGAATAGATTTATACTACTACGGCACCTCTTCCCAGATATGTAATGACGGACAGTTTAAGTCATGAGCTCATAGCTACGGGGAAGGGTAATTGCGAAATTCACATCTTTTTCACTACTGTTTTTTTTTCCCGGTGGCCTTCATATGTTATTAAAGTTTACAGCTTATATATAAAGTGCCAAATCTAAATATTAGCATCGTCTGTTTGTTGTAGGTCGAATGACAGGGACTAGTTTCTTGTCTTACTGGGTTGGTGGAACCGACAAATACTCTGAAGGTGGATGGGAATGGCTAGATGGATCGGCGTTTGCCTTCATGAACTGGGGAAAAGGTAAATTCAAAGAAATTATTGGGAGCGAAACCACAAAACTGAAGTGAGACGAATTGTACAGGCCAAGTAGGACTACAGCACATTAAAAACATTATGTCTGGGCTGTGTTAAAATGTTTCACTATCTTGTTGTTGTTTTTTTTATCTTGTGACAGCCACGCCGCTATTTCAGCAGTCAACTGGTTACCTTATGTTACCTACCCAGGATTGACAGATAGACTGGAACTCGTGCGGTGTTTGAAAAAGGCTCAGCAGTACACCGCATGATCAATTCATATGGACTGGACTCACAGTAGGCCTACATGTACTTGGGATATCTTGGGTATTGTTTTAGATGCTATGGGATGTAGGCTACGAATGTTATGAATCAAAAAAACACACACACACACCATCTATTGAATATAAAACAATATTTAAACTATATACCTACATGTAAGTACTTATGATACTTAAGCCAAGTCTCTTTTGATCAGTTGAGTCACGGCACTTCTATTTTAGTGATATGCGCCAGATAGGTGCGCCAGATAGGTAGAGCCTTCATATAATTTACACGTATTTAATGAATATCCTTTAAAAATTGTAAAATTAAAACCTGTCATTTAAAACGCTGACATAAAACCATTTGAGCGGATATTGGTAGACAGTTATAAAAAAGCATGTTATAGAAATATAAGCTAATCAGAATGAATTAATTAAAGACGCTAGCTTCGGGGAATACGTGTTGGGTAGGGTAAATTAACGATATTGGTGTATTCCAATTAGGTCAACCAGATGACAATAAAGGACAACAGGACTGTCTTAGAGTGGATTTAACATCACATCATGATTGGGACGACGCCGAATGTTCTATCAGATATCCTTTCATATGTAAGAAGCCTGGTGAGTATCCGTTAACAAAGGGCAATGTCAATTTTAAAATACTGTGTCTTTTTTTTGTTGGGGTGAGGTATAAAATAATTGTAGTAAGAACCAATTCTAGATTTAAAAAATAAAATGGTTCTATGCAAACCCTAAGTTTTTTAGGATGGTTTCGCAGACTTGCTCTGAAAATAGTATCGTTACGTATTGAATTTGTACGTGTTTCTTTTCTTTTAGGAAAAATGGCACGCCCTCTCCCGACCCAATCAACTTACATTGATCCACGTATGTATTTTACAACAAGCACTTGCTTCATAGTGTATGCTGTAAAACATATAAATACCACATGTCAATTTCAGCGTTATATAGTTGGCAACATATAGGTTTCCTCTCGTAAAATTACTTTACAGAAAACCCGAGGTTGTCACATATTTTGTATGGTATAAAGTATAGCCGTGCAATGAAATAACATGTGTCTTGAAACTTTGTTTCTCAGTTTCTTCAAATTGACAAAAATCACATTTCTGGTTTTCACCTTGTGGTCTTTATATCAAACATCTGCATTTAGATCAATTCAAGACTGCATTTTAAAATAATGCGCAGTTTGCCTGATCTTTGTTGATTGATAACTGGTCGGTAAAATGGGGGTTGATCCTATTCAATGGCGAGGAAGCGATATCGAGTTATCCGATTACACTGAACTATCTCCATTTTACCGACACTGTTTAATCAACAACTGCATGCTATTTGTCTTCTAACACACTCACCTAAATAGTATATGGCAAATGATCAAAGCATTTCTCGATTCTACCACTCATCAAACAAGATCGACCCCCAATTTCCCGACCCTTTATCGATCAACAAAGGTCGGGAAAATGCACTTCATTTGTTATACATTTAATGTCCAGTGTTGAGAAATTGGTATTTATGTTTTCATACAAATTCAGATATTTTCTATTTATGTATGATTTGTTTAAATAACCCTTCGTCATGAGTCAGTAAACTGGGTCGCGTGGTGTCTTTTATGGCGCCTTTCATTATTTAGCGACTTCATTGGTAAAGTGCCAAAGATGACAAAAGTGTTTCTTAGCGTCATCTTTTTGAAGTAATATTTTTTTTGTCTTAGCCTTACTTCTGGTGTTCTGAATACGTGGGTGCATTTTAGAACAAAAATACACATCTATCCTTTATTTTCTCACAACGGTTAACTGTGAGTTTACCTCCCTATCGTTGACAAGTGCACTGTTAAAAGAATATGGTCGAAACGACCAGAAAAAAGCTGGTCGGAATTTTGACCAACTTTTTCCTGATCAAAATGACTTGTCGGTTTAGACCAGATAAAAGCTGGTCGACACCGACCAGCTTTTTTCTGGTCCATGCCGGCTGGTCAAAATTCTGACCAGCTTTTATCTGGTCGGTCACGACTGTACCAGGTTTTTCCTGGTCGCAGGCGACCGTTTTTTTTTCGACCAGGTTCTTCTAACAGTTTATCTTATTCGCCAGTTATTTGTGACGTACAGCTTTTTTTTCTGGTTATTTGGTTGGAAGTGACCTATTTTTCCGGAAAAGAACCAAGTGCACATATTTTAGTTTTGGCGCAAATTTGACCAAACAAAATCAAAGGAAATGAATGATGTGTGCAATTAAATGTATACCATCATTAAATCGCGAACTTGAGGTACCACATTTTAAACAGGTCATAACCAAGTGAATTGTTATGAATAACCATTAAAACAACTCAATAGATAAGTTTTATTTTAAGTAAAATATATGGTCACCACAAAATCACAGCACATTTGTAAGCACACATTGTTTCCAGGTGTCAGTTAAATCAGTTCTTTATAATAATTTTTGCAGCAGCTCTCTCACTCTAGTGGGTTTCGTTGGGTTTTTTATTCAGATACATGCTTCCACATGTAACGAATATTCTATGTTGAGAACATAGTGCACGTCAATTACTATGTATAATGCCTTTGTCGTAGTAGAAAAGCTGATCAGTGGGGTTTTGTCTGCATAAACGACTTTTGTTGGCTGTGAAACAAAAACCAATATAAATGGCTGGTTGCTATCCGAAACAGCTTTCCTTACATCTGTGGCACATTTCTCACTGGCGTATCTGTGGGGATATGTGACCTTCTTCGTCGTTGTTGGCAATAGGCACAAATAGCAACTGTATCATCTACGTAGATCTGGAATAGAAATGAAACAAACAGGTCAAAACAATATTAGATGAATTTGTATCATGAATTTTCAATGACTTCTACATGTATAAATATATTTGCAATTCAAGGTCTAATCTTGGCCATAAGTTTGGTCACCCATCATTTACTATTCCAGTAAAAGTTCTTAAGGCCCAGGATGCTGACAGGTCCCAGGCAGGGGGATTTCACTAATTGTGGGAAACAATTTTTCGGTTCCGAGAATTTTCCACCTGGGAAACGGAAACATTTCTAAGATGGCTCAGGCATCCTGGGAAGTGGCGGATGGTTGAGCGGGAGCTTCTTAATGCCCTGGTGCTCTCGGAGTTAAGGGGTATCAGGAAGTAGATTATTTTTTGTGGTGTCGTTTTTTTTCTCTCTTTTTTTCTTTTTTATTTTATGTCTTGTCTTTCGTGTTGCCATTGACTTGAACACTACAAACACTGGCAAAACACAACAGAAATTACATGATACGCTTGGGTAAATTATTATTTTATTTTTGAGAATTCTACTTTTTCCTGTTAGTGGGAAACTAAAAAACACCCCAAGCCATTTTAGAGCACAAAATATAACTATGGCCTTTTTTGTTTGTTTTTGTTTTTTTAAATAAAATTTGAAAATTTAGTTAAACAATTTTGAAAACCGGTCATAATTTGAAGAAATAAAAAGTAGCCTAAAAATTGGAACTAAAAAATGAAACTCATGCTATCAAAAAAAAAATTCAATAAGAAAGTTGTATACAAAATCCAAGTTAAATCCAACAAAGTATTAATAAAAAAAAGTTCTCTTTGACCATCGAAACAATTGACCTAGAAACAATTTATTTTAAAAATAATCTTTTTAGGAGTATTTTCTGACTATTGGGCCCCTACAAGTAACATGTACATGTGTCTGTGTATTTTCTGTATTCCAGCAGTGCATACTATTTTAATTTATGCGTGTATATTTTAATGAAAATTTAGGTATTTAACATAAGTTTAGTGTACAAAATACACCAAAATACACCGGGTAGGCAGGTCTGCAATTAGTCCTTTTAGTCCGACGTTGATATTTAACCTAGGGCCTTGGCAGTTCATTCGAAGGCTACATGTAATTCGACAGATTATGACTTGTGCAATCACAAATTTCATATGAAATTTTCATAATCTTTAGACGCAGCCATCTTGGTTTGTGCAAAAAAGGAATCTGAAAAAGGTACGAAGACTACATGTACGTTCGAGGCAGGTCAAAAATAAATTTACATTTTGTTTATGCAGTTTTAATTGTTTTTACCTGTAATCCTTGTGATGGAACAGTATTAACAGTTATAAATATCAATTTATTCAAACAACTGAAGGAAAAATAATAATTTATTTACAAACGAAATCCAAATCACGTGATGTACACATAGGGCCCGTTCATTTTTTCCGCTCGGAGTGTTCGGAACAATCAGATTTCCTGTTACGGATCTATACTTTGCTACAGAGCATTCAATTGGTTGTTTAGTCTGTTCGGGACTGATGGGACAATCAATCGAGCACGCCCAAAGGCTCCAAGATAAGTTTGAAACAAATCGACGAAATTATGCTATTATCTGATTATTCTCATGAAATATTGGTATGTAATAAAAGCTTACCTTAGCAATGTATCTGATTACCATAAACTATCGCCGAACCCCGCCATACACTCGAGAGCGTGAGCTTTTCGCCTAAACCAGCTGTTTAATTGATAATTGAGTGACGAAAAATGGCGTTCTAACAATATCGGTAGGGCCTATTCATATTTGTAGGATACTAGAGGTTGGCCTATAGCATATTGCCGTATTTGTACTCATAGTTAAAGCCCCACTAACCGCTAAATGGGCAAAAACTATTAATAAAAGGAAAACCGGCGAGTTTCTGTATTTTTCCCAGATAACTAAACCAAATAACTAGGCTAACTGACAAAGTTATTAACTCTCCATTTTTACCATGAACTGAAAGTTTGGATTTTCTATTTTTCTTTAAAATCAAAGTTAAAGTTTGTATTGACTTTGGTCATTAAATACGCGGTCGACAAATCTCACTACAGTGCTACCATTATTAAATACTTTTAACATTTTTCCCAGCTAAATTGTGTTTTAAGCCAAATAAATACATTTTAAATTTCCAGTTTTCCACTTTCTCGGGGAAGCAAATATCACTTTATCACCAATGCCGTAGATACCATTTCGTTATTTTAAGAAAATATTTTGAAAGAGCTCATGGAACCAGGAATTTGACGACAGATATACCCTGTAGTTTGTTTTGTTGTTGTTGCCCTCTACGATGACCGGGGACAATTAATGTAGTTCGATACAAGGCTTTGCAACAAATTATAACAACAGAAAACGTTGTTAGTATTTTAGATAACGGAATGTAATTTAAGTGATAAATAGTGTACGTTTACTCTACCGTCTTGTTTAGCGGTTATTGGGGCATTATCTTATTTACAGCTGATATATGGGGATTTTGAGTCACTGTCAGTATAAGCTTCGATATATGGAGTGATCAGGCGAGTCTTGGCCCTGCCAAAGGTCATAATATGGATTCCTGGTGGAGGCAAAGCCTACAATTTTTTCCCCCATGTGACCATCCACCTACCTACAAGACCACCTCTAACAGAGTTGTCGGTCTTTGCATGCCTCCCTTTTTTGGCATGCATGATTCCTGTTAAAAGTATTTCCATCAGAGATGAAGCAAAGCCTTATTTTTTTCAAGCAAGCTGCTACCATCACTGGAAACTATATCAATGGTCTGCATTCACTGGCTGTTAAGACATCAGATGTTCCATGTCATACAAATGTACATGTCCCTGGTATTCTAAACAGAGATGTATGTACATGTAGCCCTAATTGAAAGGTTATATAGGGGTGGTTATGACCTACCATGCATTTAAACTCTTAAAAGATGAACAAGTAACTGTGTTTGATAAGGTGACTGTACATGGTACACATTATTCTGTAACTTTGTTGGAAAGTGTTTAATCTCTGGGTTTGAGGCTGATGAATTTGTTAAACTAGGTGAAGCGACAAAAATTATTGTAAGACAAGGGCAGTGTGTTTTGTTTTTTACGATGCTTGAAGTCCTTGAATTCAGTGAACATTACCACCCATGGAAAATGGAGAGAGCCACAAAACCAACATTGTACATGTACGTGGCTCTGCTGGATTCATTGCCAGGTCACCAATCAGTAGGAGTGCATTACTCTTTTGAAACAGTGGTGCACTGTATGCTAACTGTGGCTCTAAAGCTTGCCGCATATATGCTGAGTGGACAGTCAGTCATGTCAGTCCTTTTTAACTGTAAAACCATTGGATTTGAAGTTAAACAATATATTTATTTTATTTTTGAATAAGCTTACCTTGTTTACATTTGTTCTGTATAAAACTCCAATTCACCATTTTTGAGTTATGATTTGTATTCCTGGGTAGTATACATGTAAGTCACAACTCACAAGTAGTTTTTCTGATGCGCAACATTTTATTAAATTATTTTTTAAAAAATCATTAATAATTATTGGGCGAAAAGTTTTTGAGTTTGACCATAAACATTATTTAACCGTTTGGCCAAACAAACCAACCTTGGTAAAAAAAAAGAGTATATTTGGATAAGATAACTGAACATCTAGCCGTTTGGCAAAACAAACAAACCTGGGTAAAAACAAACAAGAATATTTTGGTTAAAATAAACTTTTAACAATAAAAACCTGATCACTCTTTGAATCTTACATCTATACCAATGGTCCAGAAAAAACTGCTAAAAGGGACCAGGATTTATATGGTTGACAGGGAAAACCTGGTCAAAAAAGTGATGAGGATTTATATGGTCGGGGTATACTTTTGACCAGGAAAAACCTGGTCGCTCTTTAAATCTTACACCTATACCAATGGTCCAGAAAAACCTGCTAAAAGTGACCAGGATGTATATGGTTGACAGGGGAAACCTGGTAAAAAAAAGTGACCAGGCTTTATATGGTCGGGGTATACTTTTGACCAGGAAAAAGCTGGTCGCTCTTCAAATTCTACTTATACTAGTGACCAGCCTAAACCTGGTCAAAAAAGTGACCAGGTTTTACATGGTCAGGGTAAACTTTTGGGTCAAATTGTAGAATTGGTCCGTCACCTGTAAAAAGCATATAAACATGCCATTTCGAACGAAAATTGCAGGGCAATAAAAAAGTCGAGTTTACTTTGCGTTTCTATCAATTAACGGTCAATATATTTGATCAAAAGGCCCGAATCACATTGATTTATTTCTCTACACAACAGTCAACAAACAACTCCGCCGCCATGTTTGGAGATATGTACGAGTCAACCGCCTTGGCTTTATTCGTGTGTGTTTTAAAATCTTGATTTGAGGGGGTCGGACTTGGGGGTAATTAAACTTTCACTGACAGTATTTTTTAGTTTTAACTGTGTTTTATTGATCTTTTACACTAAATCACTCT
>JAVFBY010395045.1:0-15322 GCA_034781015.1 Tonicella lineata
ACCGAAAGCTTGACATGTCGCCTATTTGACCCAAAGTTCTAGTCTGCGTTGAAAAGCTAGATAGTACGTATTGGTTAAAAAATGTTTCAAAATGTTACCATATTGCCTCAGAGATCTATCTTGATCACGTACTCCACAAGAGATTTCGCAAGAATCAGACTGGCCATTGCCATTCACAGGCTTAGAAATCACGTGACGCATAGTTTCTCTTATGCTTTATTTTGGCGATAGTTGTCGAGGCTTCGTCAGATTTCACGAGATATACTGTAGAGACCTTGACAAACAGCTTCCAAAAATTATATTAGATTCATAATGTTGGATATACGGTTTCTGGAGTATGATCATAATAGATTTATTGTATGAGTTATGTATGTCTTAAAAATTACGATTTTGTTTTATTTTCTTGCTATTTGAAAGCTCTGAAGTTGGCGAAGCAAATCCGTCGCAAAAAGAAAGTCTATGAACACTTACTTTCTTGGACCCACCCTTTGAAATCAGTTTGGGACCATTTTCTTGGGTTAATATTATTGTTGCCGATAATTCTTTCCAAATTTGTTTCAATGTGTGCCACTGTGGTTTTACGTCGTATTTAATGCTATTGTGCACAATAGACGGCGTGTATCTCCACGGAAAACATATCACAAGCATCACAACACAGCACAAATACCTGACGACATAACAGAACGGTGCTCCTGATACCTCTCAGCCTACACAGCACAACTACAGAGGAAGCACACGCCAGTCAACTGTGTTTGCGACAGGTGATGCGAACATTGCTTAACTTCACAGAACGCCCGTGTTGCAACAACGTCTTATAAATATGCATGGCATGGCACTTCACGCCATATACTTTTCTCTTCGAATTGTTTGGGGCACATGATGAAGGCTTAAATATTGGAAAATAATTAACGTACTACAAAATTTGTCCTGGTCGCCATGTCCAAACCCTTCGTAAATGTACAAGCGCTAAAACAATTGACCAATCAAATCATTTTCTTGGGAAAGCGCCAAATGTCCTTCTACGCCACTTGTCCCAGTCTTTTTATATAGATAAATAACTCATTGGCTTACAGGCACACTCGGATACACTACAGTTAGCAAACGTCAAGAATCTCACCTATGCGGGCCCATAATGGCGACTGCCAGCGAGCTATAAGAGGTATATTATTATCCTCCTTCACAGATTAATTTTTAAAAAAATATTTAATTCGTGGACATATTGAGCATTTTAAAGAGTATTCGGTAAACTTAAATGGGGTTTATTGACAGGGACGTTCTTTTAATCAGACTAGTGTCAAAGACGCTATTATTGTTGCCATTACTTCATTACGAAACATGACATCTGGTAGAAACATAGCCAATGGTTTCATAACATTTCCCCATGTGGACATGTTTAAAACATATTTGGGTAACTATTAACGAAACTTTTAATACCGGTTTACCGCCGCAGAAATCAAATGATACAATTTATCGGAATATCGATTATCATCCAATACACTTTTTGTGTACAAACAAAGCTTTCAAATAGTGAAGTCAAAAACATCACAGCCGGTACGATTCAAGAAAATGGATGCATATATTTAGTAGAAAAGTCAAAAGCATATTTTGGGAAAATAAAATATGTCCAATAGTAAGACGACTGCAATAGAATGTAGTTTATGTGTTACTTAGAGACGTCCAACTTATATGAGCAGACATACTTGAACAACTAATGATTTTCACAAAAAAATCAGGTAAAGTGATTATCATCAAAATAAAATATACCCAAGAGATTTTATCTGGGCTGACAACTTCTTACAGTCGAAACTAGACAATCACTGGATATTACGCTGTCACAAAAGGCAAGTCTTCCTACATTATAATGTTATTTCTCAACTCCCCAAAAAGACGATATACCGATCGCATTCAGCCTCAGGTGACCATTGTCTCCGCAATAAAGACCAGTCACACACCAGCTTTTTTAGTAGACTGGTTTTGGTTCGTGTTTACTCAGAAGAACCACTGAAATAATACTGATGTTACAATTGTATTTGTTTACAATTTCTTCGAAGCATATTCTTGGTTGCAATGTATATGTCAATATGCGGACCATTATTTGTTACATTCGTGCTATTTGCCTTTGTCGTCGAATTGCCCGGCACGCAGTTTGAAGGCTTAAATGTTGGGTCATGATTAACATGCTATCAAAATAGACCGTGGGGTCCGTTTTTCAAAGCGATCTTAGTCTAAGTGAAAAATAATTTTGTCATAACAGTTAAGGTCAACTAAGCCTAAGATAACTTTATGAAACAATACTAAGGCATCCATGCCTACGCATTTACTCGGTAAATGTACGAGGGCTAAACATAGTTGACCAATCAAATCACTTTCTTGGTGCAGCGCCTATTTTTCGGTCTACGTCACTTGGCTCCTTTAAAAAAAATGTCCGTGTAGCAAGGCTACGTCAAGAGCCTGGTCAGGCCCATACTTTCAGTGAGACGCAGTCGATATGTTGTTGCCCTCCTTGGCGGATAAATACAAATAATTATTAAAAGTGATAAAATAGTTACAAAGCAGTATACGCTTAGATTTGAGATGACAGCATGTGCTGTTCTATTAGTAATTGTTTTTTTAATTTGTAAAATCACTGTATATGGACACAATATCCGAACAATACTTCATTTTACTGTATACAAATACATTGTTATTAATATAAATAAAAATTGTTCCATTGAGCTTGAATACAATAGTAGTCTGAACTTCGGAAATGTTTTGTTATACGTAGCCTGCTTAACTGGTCTATATGTTACCCGGTGGCAGAAACTTGTTCAAGGCAGCACGTCTGATTACTCAATTGGGCAGACAACATCAATGGCCCAACGTTTTAGACATTGTAGCAGACGACACTCTTAATATTCTTGTGCCATAGTGTCGAGATCTAACGGACGAACTGTTTGGACGCCGCCAGCCTGCGATGATGTTAGTGTAGCAGTGAGCAGAATACAAAGCTGGTGATGTTAAAGTCAATCTGTCTGGATTCAACTCCTCTCTTGTCTATAGCATTACGCCTTTGCCTATGTCAGGACATATCTGCTAACCATCACTAGATTAATGCCATCTGGCAGACACCCAACAACCCCTGGTCTTAGCTCGACAACTCTCCAGCCTCATCGATAATATTAACGGGTAATTACCTCCGTTGTTCAAACCAACTACAAGTGAAATGCCTCTCAGGTATTATAGTCTAGATCCAAAAATACTTACTAAATAGAATAGAAATAGAAAAAGTAAAGCTGTTAGTCAAGGTCATTGAAATGAAAAATGCTTTTGATCTTTACAAAGATTCGTTGTTCCTGTATGATTGTTCCAAGATGAATAAAAGCAAATAGCTTTGATTTAGATCAAATAAGTTTTGGTTTAGTCGTTCTCTTGAAAATTAATCACAAATCACTTGCAACTTATAATTGTAATGGGATCCCTGATGAGACTACTTTTGTAAGAATGGTGTATGATGTCAATAGCATCTGGGGGAGCATTGATGTATCAGTACAGAGTGATGTGTTTGTGTCTTGGCACACAGTTAGCGTATACCGCCGCCATATAAGTTAAATACTTTTCAGTACGAAACCGAACATGCGGTGAATCTGATATTTGAATTCTTTGAGTTAGCCGTTGATACCTGCTCGCATGACAGAGCCTTTTTTGTTTCTTCTTGTCGTTCCGGTTTCCGATATTTCTTCACATTTTGTAGGCCTATCATTCACTGATCTACAGGATTAAACTCTATATATGAGGCATGCTCAATAGGCTGATCGTTCGATCGAGTACTAAGCTGCCTTATTGAACGGACACGAGATCTCGCGTAGCGCCCGCTGATCAACTCCGTTCCAGAGTCCGAGCAGCTGTGCTTGAGCGATATGCTAGCCGAAGACAAACCAGTGAAACCACTGCCGATAGAGGAGCTACTAAACATAAATGATTGGGACTGATGAAACACTCATTTTAGTACATTATGTAAAACGGTTTTGGAAAAAAGTCTTTTATTTAAGTAGATCACTCAGTTCCACGCCATCTTGAATGGCTTCGCTAACTTGGCTCGCTACTTCCGAGGAGAGCTATCGAGCGGTCAATTGTGCTTGTTTGAGCAGTGTCGTTCAACAACGAGTGCTTGAGACTGCTTTTGGGCACTCGGTTAATTGAACACGCCTCTGGTGAACTCCAGTGTTTGTTGCTCTGTTGCCGTAAACCCACGTTGACAGTAAATATACAACGACACTACGATACACTTGTCAAACATTATATGGTATATATCCATGGACGAACCTTAAAATCAGAACACAGAAGAATGCAGAAAATAAATATTCGTAAATATATGTCTGTCTATCCATAACATAAAACAAATATTGATAAAAGGTTTATTTCCAAGCTACTTGTGACTTTTTGTGCTGGGCATAACATGTTTACTAAAAAGTTTTGTATCGAGTACAAACTTTTAAATATTCACTTTTGTCTTGTGGGTGGTTAACGGAAGTTCCCTGTGCACTGGTTCCGTACTGTGGTAAGAATGCAATAGCCTTGCGCAAGGTGTAAAACACCAATCAATCAAAAGACCAATTTTTTCTGAAAGATGTGGATTGTTTTCGCCTATGAAAGAATTGCAGAGGAATATTTCAATACTGCCGGGACAATGTATACCCAGTAAATTGCTTCGCACTTTCGTTCAAGCGTAATATTATGACAAAGTAATAATTACAAAAGGGCTTTTCAGTATGTGTTTTGAAATTATCTTGATCAAATACGATGAAGCTTGTAGTAGAATGAATAGCTGTTCATGAAGGAAATTAAAGGACTTGTATTAGCTGATGGGTATCGTATATCCCTATATGTCAATACTGTAGACACTGTCTCCACCAGCCAGTGACTAACTGTCAGTCTACGATATAATCTGTTACGGTCGCTACAGCAACCAGGTGCTAAAAAATACCAAAACAGTTTGTTTGCTCTTTTCTCTGAATGCCCTAGTGGACATTCAACTTTACCATAATTATTACGCTTTTGTTTAACAGGAATGAATTGCTATTACTTTTTCATTGTAAAATTCTAAATTTTATTGAAACAATATTTTAAGCGAAACAGCCAAAAAGTTCAGCAAAGCATCACATTTTTGTGTATCGATGGTGGTTTTGCTTTACATACATAAGCATGACATTTGTCCGTATTCAGGGAGTATAAATAAATTAAATAAATAAATTGAACAACTATGGAAATCTTATGCAATGGTTTTTTATTTCACGAAAATGACTGGTTCATAATTAAGAAGCATTTCTGGAACATTTTAATAAAGCGCCCTGTATAGTTCATCTGTAGAAAAACAAACAGACCAAATGAGAAAAACATGTATTTGTCTATCCTTAGTTGACAATTTTCAAGTGTTTATTTAGCATCTATTTCACACTAATTGTAATAATTTCCTCCACTGAGTAATGGGTGTATTTGCTTTGATGTTTGTATGGATAGCTTAGTTTCAAATATCACCTGTATCATCTGAAACTGCGGGCTATTTAATCCGCCAGACACTATTAAGTTACTTCAACTGAAATACTTGTTCGGTTATAATTACAAATGATGCTTTACTGTTCTGTTTAAAAGTTGTTAAGAGCACAAAATAAAGATGGCCTCGGTTGTACAATCGCTAGAATCGCTAATAACTAATGGCGGAGGTGTATCGAAAATCACTATATAGCCATAGGCACCCTGTCTACGGTAAAACACATACCTGTCAATCGATAGTTTATTTTTCATGAAAACTTTTGCGTTCTGAAAACTATAATACCAAAATGCATATTCTTCATATTGATTGCCTTTCTTTTTGTTGTGGTTTACATACGGTATTCAATATTATGCAAATGCTTAGATTCTGTGTTTGTGAATAATATCCAATCAAATATCCACTATTTGACATATGTCCTAGTCATATTGTTGTTTCACCTTTACACGTTACTGAACAGGTATGCTATGTATAACCATTTAGTTGTCGGAAAATAATCCATGGATTTGTTGCTGTCTTACAGCCAAGACAATATCCCAACTTCTTTTAAATTTAGATTTCTAGATCGACAAGAGATGGAGTTTGGACCACATAAAAATACACAATTGCCGTATAATCAAGAACAGATATGAAACAGTAATATTAAGGAACATGACATGGGAAAAACGTTTATATTTTAGCCAAGTTTTAACAAGTATTTATGATTACTTTAACATCTAATTTCAAGTTTATGTCATTCTTCAATTAGAAAGTATTTGTTTTTATGAAACGATATTCAAAATTGAAGACGACCATATAAAGGACTGAAGATAGTTATATTCAGGACATAAAGTGGACTATTAAGAAAGGAAGAGTTGTTATAGTGAATACAGAAGATTGTTTAATTCAGGGTGGAATATTGTAAAATTCAGGCTGGAAGATTGTTATATTCAGAAATGACGATGGTTATATTCAGAAGCGAAGATGATTATACCCAGGACTAAGGTGGTTATACTCATGAGTGATAATGGTTATATTCAGGAGTGAAGATAGTTATATTTAGGAGGGACGACGGTTATATTTAGGAGGGACGGTGATAATATTCAGGAGTGACGATGGTTATTTTCAGCAGTGATGATGGTTATATTCGGTAGTGACGATCGTTATACATATATTCAAGAGTTAAGATAGTTATATTCAGGAGTGAAGATGGTTAAATTTAGGAGGGACGATGGCTACATCTAGGAGTGACGATGGTTGCACTGAATAGTGGTTAATTATATTCAGGAGTGACGATGGATACAGTAAGGAGTGAATGTGATTCCATCCAGGAGCCACGGTTACATTCAGGAGTGAAGTTAAATTTAGGATTGACGATTGTTATATTCAGGATGCACTGAGTTATATTCAGGATTGAATATTTGTTTGTATGTGAATGATGAACTATTAGAAATCCAAGAAAAGTGACATCCAACTTAATGACAGTATCAATCAGTCACTCAATCGTAATATAATTGCAAAGCAAATATTTAGAAAAAAGTGTTCATGTCGTCTTGATCAAATAAAGCGAAGGCCCAAACAGATTATTGTAACACTTGAAAATGAGGGACGACGGACTGGTATTAGTTGTTAGTATCAAATATCTCTATCTGTCATTACTTTAGACACTGCCTCATCATTCAATGAAATACAAGCTGTCAGTCTGTGATGTAATCTGTTAGGCGACTACAGCAATCACGTGAGAAAAAAATGTAAATCCCGTTCGTTCGTTTACTTTTACCCCTAGTGGACGTTTGGACTTTACATATAAGAGACCAGGCTTGAAAAGTGGATGGGTATTTCTCAATTTGGCTTTACAACACATGGACATGGCGAGATTGATCTATGTTAAAATACATAACAATTAGAGAAGTGGTGGGTCGTTCCATGGAAATTGGACTTTTCTTTTGGCGGAAGCTTGTATTGTCTGTGGCCGCGGTGGATGTGAGGTGGGGTGAGGAGGGGGTGTTGGGACTGGAGCCGCTCCATTTGTATGCAATAATTGCTTTTTTTTTCATATACCTTGTCTGCGGACCAAATTCCTGCTTTCATATTTTGTTAAATTTCACACACACATACATACGTTCTTGGAAAACTGTAAAAACCGTATGCTGGATCGGACATAAAAAGATTAAAAGGCGTAATAACTCGTAATACCCATAAGTGTCTCTTTTTGGTACGATTTTCTTAACTTGGATGAAAATAAAACAAAAAACTGTAGAAATCGCAGAAATTAAGGCCATTCTTATTTTCATTCTAAATCTACATTTTAATGCTTAAAATAGCCCTGATCGCTTCTCCTCGACTACTCACTTTCAGAGCTTGGATGCTCGCTTATTGGGCTAGGACTGTCATTTTAGGGGTATTCAATTTAGGGGCCAGGGGCCGATTTCACGTAGTAGTTTCTGACCTAAGTCAAAATACTAATTCAGTTTTTTTGAAATGTGTGCGCAAAATGTCATACACATATATAATGTAACTATATACCTAGTGACATCACGAAAATAAATCCCAAATATTAAATGTCAAAATTCAAAAGTATGTAATTAAGGCAGATTTAAAGATTTTGACGTAAGTATAAAAGTGCTTTATGGATGGAATCAGCCCCTGGTCCAATTTCTTGCACACGAGCCCAGACTTAACTAGTTACGCTATTGAAACATATAGTGTCTAACGTAACCATGAACTAGAAACGGAGTTCACCTGAGATCACGGCTACACTCAGCCGCGCCTGTCCAGGGAAGTGTAAAATTGATTTTCGCTGTTTCTGATACTGTTTACCTCCGATCTCATGATGGACAATTCATTGCTGTATAAGGCCGTGTAAACGTATGGGCTGATGCTGTGACTACCCCTCCCGGCTTGTATTGAAACAGACGGGTATCTCATCAACACTGAGCAAACAATTGTTTCAGGGCCAAGTCACTTTTTAATCATCCTTCAATGGATAGGCGTTCAATCGTCTCGTCACAGGCTCAGTCATTGTGGCAGGAACGCTTTTATCTCTAACTCTAGCTAAACATTACCGATACATCCATTGAAATTCCGTTTCAACCTTTCACGAAATAAATCTGTTTAAACGAAGAGAAAAATGATAAAAAAAACAAATTATCTGCACATGTTTCAACCAAACGAGTTGTTTGCAAAGTTGCATGGCGTTAAACGATGTTTAATATGTTTCTTGTTTTCCACAGATTTGGATTTAGACTCATTTCGGGTCGAGTGTTATATGTGAAAGAAATAAGTAAATTTAAAAATGTATAAACACACCAAAAATGTTAAAATAATTTTTTGCAACAAACTCAATTTGCAACTTACTATTGCAACAAGAATCCGAGTGATTGTGATGTATATTTGCAACTTACTATTGTATAAAAAAAATACAAATTATGGGGTTATCTATAATCAGTGACAATAAACAATAGGTTAGTATCCAGCCAAATCCCCTGGCCCTTAATAGTAGTATAATCAAAATTCGCCTGCCGTCTGTATTAGCATTTTCACATTGGCTATAAATGAAGAAGTATATCTGATTGATACTTAAACGAAAGTTAATCTTCATATTATTACAAAGAGAAACACTAGAATGTTGCATGCTTTAATCGAAAACTCTTTATAGTATAATGGCTGTTTTTCTCTGTGATTTGATTATGGTTAAATCAGATTTAGGTAACGAGTGGGAAGTCTATACAAGCTGCATTGCATTGATGTTGTCGGATACCGCTTATAGCAATGTGTCGGCTTTTGGGCAAAACGGATTCTAAATATTGCCCTGGGCAAGAGGACGTAAGAAAGAGAAAGGCGATTTTGTGTCCAGGAAAAGGTTTAGCTCAATAGGATCTGATGTGCTGAAGGAAGGCCCTTGTTCTATAACAGATCTTGCGTCAAGTAAGCCGCTGGCAAAAAGAAATTGGAAGATGTTGCCAACAAAAGCGATTTAAGCCAATCTTTTATCTCAAGGGGCATATTCTCCTCCATTAACGTGTTTGGCAAGAACTAATCCAGAGCTCGTCTGTAGGCTGTCTTGTACTTTGCTTCGGCTTTTCAAGAAGGAAAATTGAAAGACTTGCGTCCATCAGGAGCAAGGATTAGTTAACAATATGAGTTCTAAGACACACAGTCTACTCCAAACAGTCTTGTCAAGACCTGGAAATAAGCTTCACAGAAGATTCTTTGAAACAATCCTCCTCATTCCTTCTGTAACACAGAGTAAAACATCCCTTAATCACAGCTGGGAATTGGACACGTACCAAACTTTAGCATATGTACGACTGGAAAACGTGATTTTAGAGAAAATGGTTTCTGAAGGCACTTTTGTTATAAGAATGGTCATTAATATATTATAACGCGTATCCAGCCCAATAAACACGTAGTTTTGTTGAGGCATGCCTTATCAGAACTTATGACACATGCTATAAAGACATTAAGATCTCCATTGCATTGTCACGCATTCTCAAGACAATGGTTATAAGCCATGCTTTTATGTTCGTTTCATACGAAAAGGATGTCGAAGCACGCTTCTTATGTATTTTCGTGTATGTTATTGCGTGTCGTTGGCGGGAGAGTTCTGTGCCCTGCATTGTGCTATCTGGGCTAAGGGTCAACAAGAAACCGGTTTGCTGAGATGTATTGCAGTATTCATTTCCACAAGTTGTTTACTTGTGCCTATATTGCTTCCTGACATGTACTCGTCTTATATATCGTCCTCGTTTGTTACCAATGGTGTTTTAGTGGGGTTGTCGTCGCCCATTTTATTGACCCAGCGTTATATAAGTGAAACAACCTTAAGTACGGCGTTACATTTTAGTTCCATGTTTTAATCGTATACCCTAGTTATAGTAATCTGTTGTCTTTATGGTACCATTTGGTAACCCTATATAAGTCTAAACAGAATACTATACGGTACAGGTTCACTGAGTTGGCGCGCGTTTTAACTCAAAGGCAAGGGATAATTATACCGAAGTCATTTGAGGGTGTGTTGTTGGGAGTTGTGTGGAGTCTGCTTGCGAAGAATAGACAATCGAGAAGCTGCGAACCTGCGATTGTCATTAGAGATTGGACAGAAAATTAAGTAAATGGACGGGTTTTATCTCTCCTTGGCTTGAACCAGACAGGACTTTTTGAACGTCTGTAATCGGCTTTTAATGTTTTAAGTATAGCCTGGGGACTTCATACTTAGTGCTGTTAGCTCACGCAAGGTGATTTCGACAAGGCCTTGCTCCAAGCCCAGCAGCCAGTCTGCCAAACAATTACATTAGCCACAATTTGAGTCCCAGTTGGTGGATAATAATAGTGTAGATAATGTCTGGCCGTCCCTATCACTGGACAATTCGTTTCAGACATTGACTATGTGGAACAATAAACAATGATATTATTGATGTCTAAACATGCTTACAAGCTTATTTATTTCTATGCAAGCTTTTAGTATACTGTTACGGTTTATCGGCAACTGGGTTATTTCTCGAGCAGCTGTTTGTGTGGCACACAGGTAGTTAAAAGTTAAAGTGCATTGATTGCTTGATGTTTAGCGCGTGCTCAAGGGCGTTTCACTTAGATTGCGGGGGTGTACGTAAACAGTAACACAACTATTAAAAAAAGAAACTTTTCTATAAGGTTTTAAGACATGCTTAAGCAGAAGCTGTATGGAGGAGCACCAGTCGACAGATGACTTACATGTAATACTACGACTGAGTATTTCTAATATCGTGTTAAAGTGTTTAAATGTTACCGGTTTGTAAATAATTCTTTAAAATGAATAACATTTTAACAGCGTTAAAGAAATTGCTTTGTATGGCATTCAAACTAAACGTTTAGATTGGACGAACGTCCAATACTGGTTAAAAATAAACAGAAAGGTAATTTCTAAAAACATAATTGCGTTAATTCATACAAAGATGTTTAGTCAATCTCTGTAAGCAATCGCAAGAGGATTAAATTCTTACTTAAAACAAGTAAACGGTGCAAAACTTTGTTCGCTGACATTATTTGCTAATTGGTTATATAATATATCCGGCCAACATGGCCTACAACATATAAAAACGGTATTAAACATAGCATCCCAATGAGTTACAGATTTACTAAAAGCATACAGAATTTGGCTACTGAGCAAGGTTAATGTTTTCTTTTCTAAATCCCCTACATTTTATGTCAATCCAAACGCTCCCATCTGAGCCATTCGATTATTAGACTCCGAGAGATGAAAAGCAGGTGTACTTCTTGATCTCCCAGACGTTCCAAGGTTTGACGAAATGTCTATGAAGTCTCTAAGCGAGATTCACCAGCAATATGAGCATGTGTGTATGACTGAGTAGACACGTAGGCGAATCCCTTAGGTGTCTTTTCACTCTATCTATGATTGTCAGAAGACAGGCCTTGTGCTTCGAATCAATCATCTCAACTCGCACACCAGGTGTGGAATTCTATTAATTAATTGAAGTCATGATCGGAAAGCTTTGTTAAATATTTCCATTCGTTAATAAAAAACACTTTCGGATGTCACATTGCCTTCCAAACTCACAATAAAATATGCCGACAGGAAGAGGTCAAACAATCTGGTTATATAACCAAGGATTCGTTTCAGACGGTCGCCTATTGAACTTTTGTTGAGTGTTCAAGATTGTCAAAGTGAGACGAAAGGATTATACAACCTTCCAGTTATTATACAACCTTCCAGTTATTATACAACCTTCCAGTTATTATACAACCTTCCAGTTACTATACTGGCATAATGTTGGAACTACATATTTTCAAAATCCCTGAAAACCGTCACATATCACTACATATCCCCATTAGTGCATTATTTTTAGCATTTTCCTGGTTTATTGTTATAAGGGTTGTGGGTTCCCTTCTCAGTATGCAACAATCCCCTGAACTTGTCGCGTTACATATGTTAACTAAGATATTAATGTTTCAAAGTCGAACACAAGATACCATTCAAAAGCCTGTTCGGTTTCAGTTTCCCAGACGCTCTAATCTTTGATAGCTAGTCTTTATTTGGGTGTGACAGTTTGATAGAAATTCAGTGTTATCGACTAACTAGCTGGAATCCATTATTAAAAGCCAACGTGTAAATTATTAAGTTGGACGTGATGTGAGAAGAGTTTGCTATGTTACTGTGGCTTGTCAAGACACGGCACCATGGAATCATTTGTTTGTGCATTATACATTAGCACAAGGATTAAACAGCAATAGGAAATGGGGAATAAACACGTCTTTGTGGGAATCCTCTTCAGTCTAAACATCTGTTTTCGTTTAGCTAACATTTCAAAGTCCACCGATTCGTGTGTGTTTTGATGTCCTTCCAAGGCACGGTTCCGTCATCGATTGATGTGCCCCACAACCATATTTGTTTAATTGAACAGGGATGTAATTGGGAATTTGTCCCGTGTAGTATCGTATTTCAAGTTTAACACGGGCACAGCGCCTCCGTATAGTCAGACATCGCCTTTGCTATCAACAGTATCAAATTTGATAAATCGAACATCACGACAGAAAAGCCAGATTTTGTTGCGTGCATCGCGTCTAGAAAGATTGTACTGGTACCATTAAACATGTGCAGTTGGCTCAATTCCTCACTGAACTGAACTATTGAATGTCACTGTCTTGAATACCAAGCCTCTACACAATTAGTCATTGATTATAATGAACATAATATCTAAAGGAAGTATCTAGAAATAAATTGCATATATTATGCTCTATCTACCTTTGCCTATCGATTTTTTCCAAAATAATTAGTCAAAATGTTCTTAGTTTGTGAAAGGAATACGGTTAGATTTCTCTGTGGCTAAAACATGCACGTTGTCATCTTTATACGGAAACTGTTTTAATGATATTCTGGATTCAGAATATCAGTCCAAAATGTATGTTTGGACTGCAGCCTTTCGCGTTGATTGCTATAATTTTGAATTTTTCCGCATCTGTTTTTTCCAAAATATAAATTATTCAAAAGGTCTTCGTATATGATCGTAGTTTAATTTCTCTTTCTGGCAAAACAAAACTATTCTTATCTTAATACGGGGAGTGTTTTCTTAATTCAAATATGGCCGTGCAATGAATTTCTGACTACAACCTATTTCATTAAATTAGTCTGTTCATCTAAATTAAACATCTGTAGAATTTGTTAGGGTTAGTTCTACGCAAAGTTTAAGCCTATTTGATTAATGAAGGCTGAGACACATCCTAAAGAAGTTGGATTGAGTAAAACGCATGTATGGAATACCGGTCGAATTTAAACACCGTGATGAATTCAAACTAAACCAATACAATACAATCGGCTGCGCGCTCCAGCGTTTGAATTGCAGTAGTATAAAGGCTTGGTTTTCACCGATTCCAATGTCACTGACTATAAAACTTGCTCCTGGGAGCTTGTCCAGCTGACTTCCTTATCGGGACGAATCGTGAGGACACATGCAATATTTGTGTTAAGCGCTAGTGTAATTAACGACTTGGCGCTGTTATACCACGAGGTGAATTCCCAGTTGTTGACGATTTCCGAAGCATTCGTGTGTACTCTCCACAATTCTGCCAGCATATCAAAGCAAGACCGGAGAGATCGCCACAAACAGTAAAACCCCAGTGCAACCTGTCCAAAATAATTTACTGCAACACAAAAAAAGATTTGTGGTTTTCATATCTTTGAAATGTCACTGTTTTCGTTACAAAGATTGATGATTAAACTACCTGATATACTTCTTCAGTTATAACTCTAGATAATGCCATTTCAGGAAATTGTTTTTGCAATTAAAAACGAACAGATTTATTCTTTAAAGGAGAGAAAAAGAACAAAGCAAGTGAGCCTGAGTGAAAAAGAAAGGTTATGAACAGCAGTTATGAAACATGGTGTTCTGAGTGAAAGGATAGCTTTCATAATTCCATTAGAGCCAATTTGGTAACTCAAGTATGGTGGACTTTTCATGCCATATTGTTTCTGTCTCTATAAAATTGACTAGTTTTCAATGAATATTCACCAATATCATTTTATGAGAATTTTTAGTCAATTAAGGTCTTGCTGGACCCTTTGGTCGATTTTTAGTAAAATGTTTTTTCAAAGCTTATTATGACAATGACTATAAATCAGGAGCATATATATTTATATATTTTTCAAAAGCTTACATGTAGATTATAAATATGTACATTTTTGAAGATCGAATTATTATGTCTATATTTATTCCAAATTGATTACAACTCGACAGAGAAAAATACACAGCATTTTTCGAGACCTATTTCTCGGAGCACAATATTTATATAACGAAATAAATTAGTCAATGTAATAGAATACACCTTGAACTAAAAAAGGTGCCTCATTTTTTAAAATTTTTGCTAAGAACAATTTCATTAGAAGTTTTTGTCTATAAATACAACCTTATAGTTAAGCTTTAAAAAACACCAAAAAAAATCCTTCAAAGCATATTTTTAAAAAGTAGGACAAACTTATAAAATCCGAGGCACCGTTTTTTTTTTAGCACACGCTGTGCTCTTTACAATGCAACAAATTTCATGCTTCTATGATAAGAGGTTTTCAAGAAATAGACTTTCAAAATGTAGAAAGTGCCAAAAGTATGAAATGCCTGAAAAGGCCAATTAAACATTTAAGTATAATTGTAACAGGTAATCAGTTCAGTCAGCAGGGAGGCTTAACGCCATATTATCCCTTTAATCATTATCACCTCAGCCACAATATACTCATAGGAAAGCTCAATTATAATCTTGAATTAAACTATTTCTAATAAGAATTTCGATATAATTTTTTCGCCAGTATAAAGTTTGAAAACTAGACTT